>JAJQKJ010000564.1:0-106918 GCA_029574335.1 Rana kukunoris | reverse complement strand
GGCAATTTTTTTTTTACTAAAGACATGTGGCTGAATTACATTTTGGCCTAAATGTTTGACTAAAATTTAGTACTATTCATTTTTCTTCATAACAAAAAGTAAAAAATATTAATATTTTTTTTCAAAATTACGCTCTATTTTGTTTATAGCGCATAAAATAAAAAATCGCAGAGGCAATCTTATACCATCAAAAGAAAGCTCTTTTTGTGGGAAGAAAATGACGTAAATTTTGTTTGGGAGCCACGTCGCACGACCGCGCAATTGTCTGTTAAAACGACGCAGTGTCGAATTGTAAAAACGCGTCTGGGCATTTAGCAGCATATTGGTCCGGGGCTTAAGTGGTTAAAGGAACCTATTTAGAAAATAAAAAATTAACCCTTACAACCCCTTTAATTTTGTAGGTCAAAACACCAGGTGAGTCCATAGCGCTGGAGGTGTGTGGCATACATGGTGATTGTTTACAGAAGATTGATGTGGAGCACAAGATTAGAATAAATGGGATTGTATTAAATATGGGACGTGTATTACTAAAAGCACTCACAATAATGTTGATGTCTTATTAGTATGAATATGCGTGTATAAACATTGCAGCGCTGTATCATATGTACTATAAGTTTATATTGCCAAATCTACTTTGTGTTATCACATATTGCTTAAATCATATATTATATATATATATATATATATATATATATATAATATATATATATATATATATATATATTTATATATATAATACTAATATATATATATATTGTCATAATCAGTTCTTCAAAGTCTTATGATTACATGGGTTTTACTAGCTCCTAACATTACAAGGATAAGCTCTTCAGTCATCTACATAAGTGGATTTTCTCAATCCACCTCAAAGCACAAAATCTGTCTCATGAATCCAATTTCAGCAGCTTTTCTGTCCTGTTCACTTTCAGCTTTGTTTGAATTATACAGCATGTGAATGTGAAACATGCTGTGCTGGTTAATTCAGACAGGCCGACATAAAATGAATTAAAAACCATCCTAAAGATTTCATATGATATGAGCTATATTCCATGTGTTTGGTGTCTACTGTCTTCTTGCACAATGCATCCAGATACAATTTCATTACATGTATTACAGCATTCATTCATCTATTTGATATATTACATGCTGAATTTATTTTGTAAATTATTTACATAAAGTATATCCAATGCAGTTTTGTGTCTTTCACATGGAACGGGAGATATTTTATCTCACTGCCATACTATCTGTTTTTAAATTAGGCACATCTATACTTTGAAGTAGTTACAATGACTACATCTAAAGAACATCTAAAACATGTTATATTTCTCTGAGCAAAAAGTACTTGAGTCTGTCATTTTGTTCCACGTAATATGGCTGATTTATTCTGAAGTCTATGATTTAATTTATGGAGGCTGATAATATTTCTCTACAGATCTTTAAATTGGGCTCCTGCACATACCTTAACTGTATTTGAAAACTGTACTACCTCTCCTTACTTTCACTTTCATTAAATATAATATAGTACAGGTACAGATAAGAAACACTACAGGCATGTTTTTTTGCATTTCACCCCCGTTTGGCCCCGTTTATTAAATAATAACTGTAATTAGTGTTAATATACTTTATGTACTGTATTTGAGAGTTGCCGATATAGTTCAGTGTAGAGATCACCTAACCTAGTGATTCAATGGGGTTAATTTACTAAAGACAAATAGACTGTTCAATTTGCAAGGAAATTTCAACTTTGCAAAAGATATGTTCACTTTGTTTGGTGAATGAGGTGAAGCTCTGCTGACTTCCATCATTCAATCACATGCAATCAAAATTACTTTTCTTTCCTTGCATGTGATTGTGTATTATTTGCATATGTCGTTTTTATTATATTTACTAATCTAAAATCCCATTCCCTTGAAAAATTAACCTCCCTTTTGCCTTTAGAAAATCAACTCAATGTTTTCAGTACAATGAGTCTTAACCTCCCTGGCGGTATGATTCTTTAAGATTTTAGGTGCTGAAAGCGGTACCATTATTTGCAAGGGAATTTGGCGTTTTATACTGTAGGCTTGTAATTCTTAGGAATAACTCACTGAAATCTATCCAAACAAGAGTCTAATAGGCATCCTGGGTATGATTTCTTTTTTTTTTTCTTATTAAAAATTATAATATAATAAATAATTATAAAAAATTATAACAAATAATAATATAATTATAGTAACAATTATTCAATAATGTAATCAAATCAAAATCACTGAAATTTGCTCAGTTGCAGAATTTTTGCTGTCATTATTTTTTTTTTTTATGACGAATTTCCCCACAAATCGCTATCGCTAAATTCTGCAAGTGATTCTGATTTATTATCGCTGTTTTTTAGCTGCTCTAAAACCATTTTTGCCATAAAGGGACACTTTTGGTTGCTATGGGCAATCTACAGTTTGCAGGCAGAAAGAACAGTTTTTATTATATAAAAGGACATGTAGTGTACAGGGCAGACCACTAGGGACATGGGGGGTGTGTATTTTTTACATACAGTACTGTAATCTATAAGATTACAGTGTACTGTATGTATAGTGTTTTGTTTACTTTTTTAAATTTGGCGCCATTCCCCCCCCCCCTACGTCGCGACGCTCGCAATGGAGGGAATCCGGCATAGGAACACACAGCATCAGGCGGACATCCGCCCGCCGTGTACTGCGGGGATTCATCGCTGGATCGCAGAGAAAAGGTAAGTAAACTTTTTTCTGCATCCAGCAAAGCAAATCCGTGTGTGGCACGGGGTTACCGATCGTAGCTTTAAAATCTCACCCGGTGCCACACACGGGAAGACCGCCAGGGAGGTTAAGTAAAGATGCATTGCATGCATATAACCACTGGAAAACTGCATTATAATTTACTGCAAGCAAGCAAAGTAGCTTCTGCATTAGGGCAACTATATGCAACTATAATATAATCCCCTATACATCAATAAGGGCAGCTTGTTAAGCCACTCAATGTTTCTGTATTGTGCACTACTGTAAATCTAATAAATGAACTCACTGATTGGAGAAGAGAACACAGAGATTACCGCATCAGTCATCTGCTACTCTGTCACTATCCACTGACAGCTTTGGTCAAGTTGTATTTCTTTAGCTGCAGGATGTTATACACCATGGTTTGACAAATTTGCTTGGAACCTAGGAGCCAGTTAAAAAAGTTAGGAGCCAGAAAACGTGCCCCATCCCGCCAAGCTTGCACGCATAAGCAAACACATACCTGAGTAGCGCCCGCATGTGTAAACGGTATTCAAAGCACACATGTGAGGTATTGCTGTGATCGATAGAGTGAGAGCAATAATTCTAGCCCTACCTCTGTAACTCAAAACATGCAACCTGTAGAATTTTTTAAACGTCTTCTATGGAGATTTTAAAGGGTAAAAGTTTGACGGCATTCCACGAGCGGATGCAATTTTGAAGCGTGACACATTGGGTATCAATTTACTCGGCGTAACATTATCTTTCACAATATAAAAAAAAATTGGGAAAACTTTACTGATGTCTTATTTTTTTCCCCAAAAAAGTGCGCTTATAAGACCGCTGCGCAAATATGGTGTGACAGAAAGTATTGCAATGATCGCCATTTTATTCTCTAGGGTGTTAGAATAAAAATATATATATATATATATAATGTTTGGGGGTTCTAATTAGAGGGAAGGAGATGGCAGTGAAAACAGTGAAACAACACTTTAAGAACTGCTGTTTTACTTGTAATGCCAATGGCCACCAACAGATGGCGCCTGGTCACAGAAGTAAGCTTGGGCCTTCACAAGGCTGCAATGCCGTGGCCTCAATTACCAGCCGCCGTGGGCCCCCCTCGATCGCGCTGTGGTGGGAGGTGGGGGTGAATGGAGACACAGGATCCTGTACCTCTGTGGGCCCCTGCCTCCCCCGCTGCGCGATCGCGGCGGGCCCGAGGCCGCTCAGTAATTGAGTCGGCGGCTTTGCGGCCTTGTAGGGCCGCAAAGCCGCGGACTCAGTTACCGGCGGGCCGCGGGCGCCAGGTCACAATTTCTTGTAGCAATTGTGACTGAGAGCCCGGATATTGTCGAGCCTGATTTTTTATACTATAGGACCCTACCCTTCCTATAGTATAGAAAGACCTTGTCTTGCTGGCTAAATTCTAAATACAGTTTAAATTAATTTACTGTATACCATTGTGTTCATTTATGATTACCCATCTTATGAACATATAGCATACTGTATGTTTTTGCTTTTGTTTACTTATGAACATAAATTAATATATCTGTATTTGACTAAAGCTGCCCATGTATTGTACTAGTAGATTTTTCAAACAACATTCCTATAATAATTCTAATCCGCAAATTTGATGACATAAAAAAATGTTGAAATTACATTAAGAAATTACAAAAGAATGTGCTTTTAACATAAATTTTGGAGCAAATAGACCCTCCTACATAAAAACCACATTTACAATATATTAGAAATTTGCAAATAAAATTTTTTACATCCTGCTCCTTTCTCACTGTGGTCAAAAAAACCATTGGCCCAGATTCAGGTACATCTGTGCATTATTGGACCGGCGTAGCGCACCGCCTTTACGTTAGACTTGCGCAATTTTGCCGCGTAATCACCCTATTCTCGTAGCTTTTGCGCAGGAAATTGCGCATTCGTAACGTTATTTCAGAGGCGGAGTAATACAAATTGGGAAGGACGTGGGCGTGTTAGCGAAATGAGCCGTGACCCCATGCAAATGAAGGGCCAGCCGGCTCGCGCATGCACGCTTGAAGGAGACCATGGTCAGCTCCGCTGTGCGCATGCTTACAACTCGGGAGCGGCGCAATTAGTGAAATTGGAAATGGACTAGGGCAACGTAGTGAACTACGCAAACAGCATAAATAGACAGACACAAACGCACTTGCATTGCAAAAGTACATCCCTTTGTATCCCTTCTCATTTAACCAAGTGCTTTTGTCCTGTTGTTCGTTGCGTTGTGTTTTGTAGTTGTCAGATTAGTGTTCTGTGTGATCAAGTGTTTGTTAGTAGATCTTTGAAAGTGTTTTTTGATAAGTGTTTGAGAGACTGTTTGTTTGATATATTTCTGTTTGTTTGTTTTCTTGCTGAATTTTTGCTGTTTGTTTTTGTGACAGTTTTTTGCTGAGTGCTTGTGTGATTTTTTGGGTGTTAGTTTTCTCTTTGTGTGTGTTCTTGCTTGATTGGTTGTGCTTGTTTTTGTGACAGATTTTTGTTGACTGGGAGTGAGTTTTTTTGGAAGTATGACAGAGAGAAAGCGAAAACTCAATTTTACTGTGGGGGAAAAAAGAATTCTTTCCCGGGCCATTAGCGATTATGGGCCTTTCCTCCACGGCCCAGACAGTGCCAACACCACCCCGGCCAGGAGGAGGGAGATTTTGGACCTCATCACTGAGCAGGTCAATTCAGCGGGGGAGGGGGAGACACGGACCTGGTCTGGGATTGACAAAAAAATTAATGACCTCCGGCGTCTGGTCAAACAGAAGCTGTCCAAAATGCATGCCCATGCCAGGGGCACAGGAGGGGGCCCACCATGCCGTATTAGGCTGACAGCGGAGGAGCGTGCGGTGGCCCTGACCTTTCATCGGCATGAAGTTGAGGGCCTGCCCGGCTTTGACTCAAGTCCGGAGCCCGTGGTGCCAGTATTTTTTTTAATATCAGGTGTGTAGCATGTGTGGGGGAGGGGGTGAAAGGGAATATGTGGCAAGTGTGTGGATCCTCCAACCTGTGAATGTTTTGTGTCATCCACAGATGTGCAGGAGGGTGCAGGGCCATCTGGCCTGACCGCACCATCCCCAGGACAGCAGCCTAATGAGGCCCCCCCAACAAGGCCGGAGTCCGCGGAGGAGGTTCAAGAGGAGGAGGAGGAGAATCATGAGGAGGAGGAGTCCATGTCAGGCACAGGACTTTTGGTTTCTGAGGACTCTTCCCCTCTGGCTGGCAGCAGGCAGCCCTCCCTAAGGGGGAGCCCCCCCTCTCCTCCCCCAACATGGCTCCCCTCCCAAGGGCCTCCCCTTCTCCCCGGCCACAAGCATCAGCTGGAGGCAGGAAGTCGTCCCAGAACACCAGGGGGGTGGCCGATCTCCTGCCCACCACTCTGAGAAGGGACCAGTTGCTCCAGACCTGCCATCTGGGACAGGTCAGCCAGACATTGGTGCGGATGAAGGAGAGCCTGTCCTCCATCAAGGATACGCTGGGGAACCTGGACTCCCACTCCCGGGCTTTCACAACCTGCCTTAACGACCTGCAGACTACATCAGCAGGCGTTGGGCAGGATGTGAGGGCCCTCACCCAGGCTATCCAGGCCAACACGGCAACACTTGGTGCTGCCCTGGACAGAATAGCCGTGGCCTTGGAGGGCAGGCTGCCAGGTGGGCAGAGATCAGGGGCTGCTCCTCCTTCCCCGGTTTACCCCCCCCTCCCCATGAGTCTCCCCTGAGGACCCGGGGCCGTGGCCGGGGGCGCCCCAGGCGTGGCTCACGTAAAGGGCAATAATTTATTTTTCCCCTTTTTTGATTTTTTTTTTTTGCTGGAAATTTTTTGATTTTGCTGGTCATTTTTTATTTTTTTTTGGGTTGTGAATGCTGTTTGAATGTGGGGGTGACATTCCTGCCGGAAAAGGGGTGTCACCCTCAATTTTGGTGGAGAAGGGTTCCCCAGGACCAGGGAGAAGTGATCCCCAGGTCCGTGTGAATGGTGTATGAATGTACAGTGACATAATTGGAGCCTTGGCGTGGTGTTGCTGCTCACAAGTCCTGCATGGTGGACTGGTGCCAATCCAATTTGATGTGGATGTGGGGTGTGTGTGCTAGGGACCACAGTGGTGTGCATGCGTGCATTCTCATTGTGCCATGATTAATGTGTGTGTTTAACGTGCAAAGATGCCCAATGTGAGTTGTCTCCTGGCTGCTCTTCCCTCAAAAGACGGGGGACCCTCAGTTAGGGGGGGATTGTCTGGTTCAGGGGTCAGGTCATCACGTAGGTCAATCTGCAGGCCCTTTCTCACTGCGAAGTTGTGCAGCATGCAACATGCACCGATGATCTGGCACACAAAGTTTGGGGAATACAAGAGGGTACCCCCAGACTTATCCAGGCATCGGAAACGATGCACGTGTTTGGGCATGTGCTTGATTGTATCTTTCCTCTCCTGGGGTTTGGGGGTTCCGGATAGGAGTCATGAGATGGGGTCCCAGTGCATATGCAGAGTCACCTGTAAGGGAAAAGACAGGAGGATGTTAGTCATGCATGTGCCCCTTGTGATGTGTGCATCATGGGAGGGGATAGACATGCCTGCCACCCATGTCACTCACCAACCAGCCAGGTGTCCCCATACACGTTCTGATCGAATTCCATTCGGATGTGGCATTGATTGTATATGTAGCTGTCATGGCTGGACCCTGGGTGTTTGGCACGGACGTGCCATATGAGGCCTTGGGCATCGACTATCACCTGTACGTTGATGGAATGCCAATGCTTCCAATTGCGGTACATGTGCTCTGTCTCATGGGGGGGCTGGAGTGCCACATGTGTGCAATCAATGGCCCCCACGGTGCATGGGAATCTGGCAATTCTGTAGAAATCTGTCATTGCCTTCAGCCGCAGGTCCTCAGTGGTTGGTTTGATGATGTGGTGGGACATGCGTCTGAGGATTGCAGGGACAACCTGGTGCACACATCTGCTCACAGAGGATTGTGACATCCCAGCCACCACTCCACTTGTACGCTGAAAAGAGCCAGTGGCAAGGAAATGGAGTGTTGCCATGACCTTGACCAGTGGCTGCACTGCATGTGAGCGGTGTGTTGGGCTGGTGATGTCCTCCTGCAGGGTTGTGGTTAATTCCAGGATGACATGAAGGGTGAATCTGAAGATGTGATACACCTCAGAATCACTCATGCCAAACAGGTCTATGCGGGTGCGGTATATCCTCTCCCGTGCCATCCTCCGTGCCATCTAAAGTCAGTAGTATAGCTATGCGCGACGATGCCCCTGGCATGTTGGCATACAGATTGTTGTGCAACAAGTGTGACTGCTGAGCTCCTCACTAACAGTGTTGCTTTATCTAACAAGTAGACTTTTTTTCTCTTTTTAGACCAGCTTTTATATGCTCTACTTTTAGACAGGACATTTTGCTGTTGCGCACACTGCGTAGCCTGCGCTGCCCCAACGTTCTTTTGTGGATCCCCATAAGTCCCTCATTAGCATATTTGACTAGCAAATCAATGGTCTGTCTAGCGCAGTTTTGCGCGGACGGATGCGCCTGTCTAACGAAATTACGCCGGACCAAAAAAAGTAGATTTCTTGCGTATCTCGCTTTGGGGATGCCGTGCATCGAAACGCACGCGCACATTTAGACTTACGCACGCGCATCTCCTGTTGCGCAGGCGTAATCGCCCTGTGAATCTGGGCCATTGAGTTTAGCCCATTACTGATTATAAAATCGAAAGAACGTTCTCAAAACAAAAACAAAAAATCTAATGGAATTTTACTAGATTTCTGAGAGAGCAGTTTAACAATACATTATCTAGCAACAACTGAAAATCTTGGGTGATGTCAATTTTGTCATACAATTACTATGAATTTGGTGTCTCCTAGGAGAGATTTTAAATAACCCAAGTATTAAGAGAACTTTGTATAGTCAATTGCCCCTTCTAGAAAGGATTACTAGAGCACTGAAATATGGGTGCCTGATTAGATCTGCTACTCAGGAACACATATTCTTAACAAACCTGGTGTTCCCAGTGTTTTTTTTTATTGTTTAACCCCTTCCAGCCAACCGCCTCCCAGACCTTTAAGGGTTCTAAAAGCCAGGAGGCAGCAATTTGGGTCATGTGACCACTGTGATTGGCTGTCACAATGAACACATGGTACACGCTGGCTACCGTGCAGTCAACAGACCAACACACCAACCTCACCACTGGGGCAGCGGCAGAGAACCACCTAGATGCTCAGATGTGAAGGGTCCAAAATGATAGCTAGTATATAGCAGTTATTCACAGAGTAGAGAGTTTAACCAAAACAGGATGGAAAGGAGGTTCACCTAACAGCCAAATTTGTATCTGTATATGGTAGAGGTGTATAGCACTACATGGCTCCATATATCTGCTACATACTAGCCATAGTTTTGGACCATTCAGATCTGAGCATCTTGATGGTTCTCTGCTGCTGCCTCAGTGCTGAGGTGGGTGGGGGTCTGTGGACTGGGGGTGCTTCCCATCCCCCGTTGTTTGTCAGACCTTTGGAAGGCCATTAATCTGGTTTTAGAACTTGTATTCAGCTGCTGTCCATGTATATAATCCGTTATAGACTTTTAGTTTATCATATACACCTGCTTGGGGCACCTCTGTAGAAGCATGTGGCTTTGAAATGCGTCGGTTGCATTTGTTCCACTGTATAATCCATCACAGAAATGCAATGTTGCAATTAGCGTTATGTGCAAACTGCTATACTTTAGCTTGTTTTTATAATTTGTGTATAATAAAGTAATTATTTCAATTTGAATTGTTATTATGTATCGTCCAGTAGCCCTTATAGTACCCCTATGATAATTAGAGGCAGGGCCGTCTTAATAGCATCATGGGCCCCTGGGCAAAGTAATGCTCTGGGGCCCCTACAATGGAGACAGTGCAGATAAACAGACATCATGTAGGTAGGAGGCAGACAAGTGGAGCTTCCCCTTTTGGGTGGAGCTCTGGATTAACTACATGGACAGTCATTATTTACAGCAAAGAAAGTGGGAAAATACTACATACATAAAGTAACAAAGCTGTCCTGCGCATATAATATATCTGCTAGATTGAGTCCTCCCCAGCACGATGGCCCCTCTACGCTCTAGATATCCTCCCAGGACTCTAAAACCCTCTACATCCAAGATATCCCCCCAGCACTCTAAACCCTCTACACCACTGATATTCCCACAGCACTTTGACCCCTCTACACCCCAGATATGCCCACATCACTCTGACCTCTCTACATCTTAGATATCCCCACAACACTATGACCCCTCTATACCCTAGATATCCCCCCAGCACTTTGACCCCTCTACACAACAGATGTCCCCCCAGCACTGTAACCATACACCATAAGATACCCCTTGAATTGTGACCCCACTACATCCCTGATACCCCCTACACTGTGGCCTCTCTACATCTCTTCCTTCGAGTCCCAAGCATTCAAGCTGCATGTGGCGGGATCAAAGCACCACTGGTGCTCTGGACCCGTCCCTCCCTGCTGGCTGTAAAATAATAGGTATCATTATGCACAGCACAGTGCACCGCTGCCAGCCTGCCTCCCTGCCTCCCCTATGTATCCATCAATCTCAGTACCATCATGGGGCCCCCAATTTATGGGCAGCATGGGCTCAAGGACCAGCTACTTTGGGGAAAGTGCAGGGGCCCCCCATGCAGCTGGGGGCCCTGGGCAGTGTCCAGATTTGCCCTCTCATTAAGACAGCCCTGGTTAGAGGGTATCTACCCTAAACACCTTTACAGCCTTTTCAAGGAGCTATCCATCCTTCATCAGCTCTGTGCCACCAGACACATTGGGTAGCAATTCCTTTCTGTTTTCTATGCAACTGTTGATATTTTCACTGAGCCTATTGCACATATGAAAGACTGTAAATTCTTAAAGTAACTTTCCACATAAGATTTTCTTCACCTTAAATCTGCAGTTTAGATGTGTGTTTTGTTTCTTACCTTTCTTCTTTAGTTGGAGCTCCTTCTTATCAATTACGGTTTGTTGGACTATCTGCTACATGTTTGTCACCTTTTTCAATGTTTTCAAATCATGACATTGGGGGTTATTTACTAAAGGCAAGTGCAGTCTGAGGGGGACATGCAAGAAAATAAAAAACAGCATTTTAGCTTGCACATGACTGGATAATAAAATCAGAAGAGCTTCCCCTCATTTCAGATCTACCCCTCAGATTTACAGCGACTGCATATCCAAGTGCACTTTCAGTGCAATTTTAAGTGCACTTTGCACTTGTAGATTGCACTTGTAGTGCAAAGTGCATTTGTCTTTCCCCCACTGTGTCATTTTGTTTTTTACCATTAGGAAAGATGGAAATGCCATTAAGCCATCACTGAAGTGAGTGCATGTAGTTAGTAATGGCTGTCAGGATGCATGAGATTAACAACACTGACATGTAAGAAAGGACAAAGACAAATGTTTAATAAAAAAATAAATAAACATGGCAACTGTTGATGATTCACAGTGTATTAGAAAACAACATGTAATTACATTTAGATCCTTTCCTGAGTGTAATATTCCTTCACTGTTCCCAAGTCAGTTCAAGTATTTTTGGCAGCTACCATGGGTATGGGCATCTTGATTGTAAACTATGATATACTTAAAAGTAAGGTTGGTAGCAACATAACCATCTTTGCTTTACATAAAACTTATCTTTTAAACAAAGTAGAGAAATATTACAAGTACAGAAGACTATTGTATGTTTCATTTGAAGAGTCCTATGAATTTCTGTTGTTGTTCTGCTTAGTCTAAAATATAGGTTCTATAGTACAGGATCTTTTTGTTGTTACCTGCCTTATTTATATTCAGGGTTTACATCTACTTTGACTTATCAGGTTGAGTTGTGTCATAACATTTGAGTTTCACCCAAAACATTTACCGGGAGTAATAAGTAATGCCCTTTGGTATTCATATCATACACTAAGAGGTTCATATACTAAAGGCAAATAGTCTGTTCATTTTGCAAGTGAATATTTGCTTTGCAAGGTAACTTTCACTTACAGCAGCTTAGTGAGTGTGCTGAAAATTCACTTTGCAAAAACTACCCAATTGCATGCAAGGACATTTTTTTTATGATATTTTTGCATGCACACGGTTGGATGATTGAACTCAGCAGAGCTTGACCTCACAATTAGGACATTCAGCCTAGAAAAACATAACAGCTTCTTGCTGTCAATGGTTGGTAAAGAAGCAAAGGGTGCCTCAGCTTTTTTTAACTTACAGTGCCTTGAAAAAGTGTTCATACCCATTGAAATTTACCACATTTTGTCATGTTGCACCAAACATTTAAATGTATTTTATTGGGATTTTATGTAATAGACCAACACAAAGTGGCACATAATTGTGAAGTGGAAGGAAAATGATAAATGGCTTTTAATTTGTTTTACAAATACATTATTTAAAAAGTGTGTATTCAGTCCCCTTTACTCTGATACCCCTAACTAAAATATAGTGGAAGCAATTCCCTTCAGAAGTCATCTAATTAATAAATTGAATCTGTGTGTAATTTAATCTTAGTATAAAGCTCTCAGAGGTTTGTTAAAGAACCTTAATGAACAAAGAGCATCATGAAGGCCAAGCAACACACCAGACAGGTCAGGAATAAAGTTGTGGAGAAGTTTAAAGCAGGGTTAAGTTATAAAAACATATCCCAAGCATATCCCAAACTTTGAACATCTTATGGAGCATAGTTCAATCCATCATCCGAAAATGGAAAAAGTATGTCACAACTGCAAACCTACCAAGACATGGCCATCCACATAAACTGACAGGACGGGCAAGGAGACTAATCAGAGAAGCAGTCAAGAGGCCCATAGTAACTCTGGAGGAGCTGAAGAGATCCACGGCTTAGGCGGGAGAATCTGTCTACAGGACGACTATTAGTCATACACTCCACAAATATGGTCATTATGGAAGAAAAGAAAGCCCTTGTTGAAAGGAAGCCATAAAAAGCCCTGTTTTCAGTTTGCAAGAAGCCATGTGGAAGAAGGTGCTCCGGTCAGATGAGCCCAAAATTTAACTTTGTGTGTGTGTTTGTGTGGCGGAAAACTAACACTGCACATCACCCTGAACACACCATCACCACCGTGAAACATGGTGGTGGTAGCATCATGTTGTGTGGATGCTTTTCTTAAGCAGGGACGCGGAAAGCTGGTCAGAGTTAATGGGAAGATGAATGGAGCCAAATACAGGGCACTCTTAGAAGAGAACCTGTTAGGCCTTGTACACATGAGGGAATGTATCCGGTCGGAAACATCCGACGGATATTTCCCAGCGGATAAGGCAAATTTGTCCGTTGGTCTGATGAGCGTACACACCATCGGACCGAAATCCCAGCGGACCAGAACGCGGGCACGTAAACCACGTACGACGTCACTATAAAGGGGAATGACGAAGCCATCGGCGCCGCCTTCTGTTCCGCTTCTGCTAGTTCCGTGTTAGCGAAGGTTTGGTTAGAGCTGATTCGTGCTTTTCAGTCTCCGCGCTTAACAGGTCGTATTTTCAGGTTCAGTGTGTGCTTGTGGGCTCGTATTTGTCATTCAGTGTCGCCGTACGCGGCGTTTCTGCTTTGCAGTGCCGTCCTGTACGGTCGTATCTGTTTGACGTGCGATCTTTGCAGGTCTTGCTGGATTTGGGTGTGCTTTCTGTTTGAGTGTGTTCTTGACTGACCAGCCGGCCGGTTTGAAGCCATGATGGAGCAGCAGCGCGACTTTTCACGAGTTCGTGCTGTTTATGGGTTTTGTTCTGGAGTCTGTGTGCATTCCAGTGATTTGGACAGGAACAGTAGGAGTTCCTGGGCCAAGGATTGGTTGCGGCAGCGTAATCGATTTTCTCATATGTCTCTGCTTAGGGAGATCCGGGAGAATAATCCTGATGACTTCAGGAACTTTCTCCGTATGACGGACCCTGTTTTCCACCGTCTGCTGGATCTCCTGTCCCCCTATATCACGAGGCAGGACACTGTGATGCGCCAAGCCATTCTGGCTGAGCAGAGGCTTATTGCCACGTTGCGGTACCTGGCGACTGGGAGGAGCCTGCAGGACCTCAAGTTCTCAACAGGCATCTCTCCCCAGGCGCTTGGGATCATCATACCGGAGACGTGTTCTGCCATCATACAAGTCATGCAGGAGGAGTTTATTAAGGTAAGTTTCCTCCTTTAACATCACAATCTGTGTCTTTAATAATGTTTGCATATTTTTCTCACCTTTTTGTGTTGGTTTTCCTAGTCGCCATGATTGTAATATGCTGTGTGCTTAATGTTCCCTTTTCTCCCCATGCATGTTGTTAAGCTTTCCAGGTTAATGTGGTTTGGCCTACCTGCATATTTTTTCCTTCAACACTACTAACCTGTCCAGCATCATCTCCTAGGGACAAAAACACCTTTTTTTTTGGTGTCCTGCTCCATTGTAGTTCAACTCCCTCCCCCTAAAAAAGTGTATTGCCCCATCAGCGGGATGTGGAGTCTGATAATAATTGGCTCTAGATTTGTTGCCCTAAATACTCTCTTTACACTAATTTTTAGAAATGTTAATACCGTGATTTTGCTGAATGTTGTATTTTTACTAGTGTTTGCAATGTTGTTTATGTGCCAAAGTGCTAATTTGGTTTTTGCTTTTGTCCCCACAGTTTCCCTCCACGCCACAGGAATGGCAGACTGTGGCTGCCCACTTTGCCCAGCGTTGTGATTTTCCAAACTGCGGAGGGGCAATTGATGGGAAGCACGTCCGCATAGTGCCGCCACCTCTTTCGGGCTCGTACTATTATAACTACAAAGTATATAAGGGGAACATCTTTGGTATATGATCTTAAATATGTTGCCACCACCCCTGGTAGACAAGGAAAAAGAATTCGAAATGTATATTTCTTTTCTTATTATGTATTTTTTTGCATAAATTTACTAGATCCCATACAGAACTTCGGCCCCTGAAGAAGGGAATACCCGAAACGCGTAGGGCCTGGTACTTACCACGTGGATCATTTATAAGTTGTATATTCATTGTTTCTTTTAACTTTTGTGTTTTTTGATACCTTGTTATTTATAAATAAAATCATATATTTTGTATAAAACATTATAAATTTTCGTTGCCTTCAAAGCCCCACTTCGGGGGATTCCTCGAATTCTTTTTCATTATAACTACAAAGGTTTTCATAGTATCGTGTTGATGGCGGTGGTGTCGGCAGACTACGAATTTTTGTATGTGGACGTGGGGAAGAATGGCCGGCTGTCTGATGGGGGAGTGTTCGCGCGGACCGAATTTTACAGGCGTCTACAAACTGGTGGTCTTGAACTGCCACCAGATGAAGACAATGTGGAAGGACTTGTTTTTTTAGCGGATGAGGCTTTTGGGCTTGGACCTCACCTCATGCGTCCTTTTCCCCAGAGGACCCTCACCCCGGAGAGGAGGGTCTTCAATTTCCGGCTGGCCAGGGCCCGGAGGGTAGTCGAGAATGCCTTTGGGATACTCGCCAGCCGGTTCTGCCTGTTCCAGACAGCGATACATCTGGCGGAATATAAATTTAACTCTGTTATATTGGCCTGCTGCATATTGCATAATTTTTTACGCATGCATTCCCAGACGTACCTACCCAACATCGGTGCTGAGGCAGGACTACCCTCAGATACCCTTCCTGGGCTGGACACTGGTCGCGCTGGCTCGGTCACCCAATCTGCTCGTGAGGTACGCGACAAATATGTTGAGTACTTTATGGGTCGGGGGGCCATAGCTATGCCAGAAAAATATTTCTTTATAATTCGGCCCCCAAAATAAAGAAATATTACCAAGAAATAATAAAAAATTCGACCATTGGACTTTATACAGTTGTTTGTCATTATTGCTTTTTCTCTTTTGATCTGTCTTCCAGGTTCTGAAACTAGTGCATTTCTTGTGCCCAATTTAGTTAGCAGGTTTTAGTAAATACACACAATTGCACATTCTAGTCACTCTTCTACAAACTGGGTATTGAGGTTAGAAATAAGAAGCCACTGGTGTGTGTGTGTTTTTAAAAGGTTTTTTTATTTCTTTTTTATTTACGTAAATCTTTGTCTTTTCTTTGAAAAATTGGTTTAGAAAGTATTTATTTATTCAAAAAATATTTTGTGGTTTTGACAAACATATATAACAATCGAACTTACAAAGTTCAACCTTTTATTTGGCATAACAAACCCAGACAACATGGTCTTAGGTCACGCCGGAATCCCCCAAAATTCGAGGATGCACACATGCTGTGTGTGTGATGGGCCAAATGGTGATTTTTCACATGAGATCCCATGCGAAATGTTCACATGTGCTATCTGCCATCATGGGTGATCAATGTATGTGCTTTGTAGGTGCAACCCCTTTCTGTCACCTACTTGATAAGTAAGGAAGGGGTTGCACCCACAAAGCACATACAATTGATGTCCTGTGATGGCAGATCGCACATGTGAACACACATTGGGGTTTATTTACTAAACAGTCCAAACTCCGGCTTATTTGTGCATATAAGCCAATCAGCTTCTAAATTAAGCTTAGTCAATTAAGACTTTGCATCCAAACATGGAAGATGATTGTTTTATATGCCAAGTGATGCTGCTTTTGCACCTTATAGCTTTAGTAAATAAACCCGTGTGTGTGTGTGCATCATCAAATTTTGGGGGATATGAAACGAACATTATACAACATCTTTGAGAGTGGGGTGGTTAGGGGTGGCAGGGGGGGCATGGGGGCAGCTGGGGGGGATAGTCTTCTATATACATCCCAAAATATCCAGCATGTTTTTGAAGTTTTGGTCCATCACCACCATCCTTTCCCTCATATTGGCCAGATCGGTGCTGCACTCCATTATCTGCTGTATTAGGATTTGTGCACTTGCACGAGAAAAAATAGGAGCAACAGATGTGCTAATCCCATCTTCATCCCCTAAAAATGCCAAAGGAAAAACACAACATTGTAAGTAAGTAAGGTGCAGGCCTATCTACATCTCTTTTTCCCTGCAAAGCTGGGGTGTCACTGACCTGTTGTACTGACAAGTTCAACATCTTCTACAACTTCTTCTTCTTCAACTTCTCCTTCCTCCACCAATCCGCCTTCCTCCACCAATCCGCCTTCCTCCACCAATCCGCCAAATTCCACCAAACCGCCTTCCTCCACCAATCCGCCTTCCTCCACCAATCCGCCTTCCTCCACCAATCCGCCTTCCTCCTCCAATCCGCCTTCCTCCTCTCTCCCTTCCTCCTCTCCTTCTTCCTCCTCTCCTTCTTCATCATCCTCCTGCTCAACAATTTTTTCGGGCCATTTGGGAGACAGTGTGGGCCTCCCTGACTCCTCATAGCGCTGTCCTCTTCTGTCCCCTAAAAACAACAAAAAATAAGGAAACTCATCAGCAAACAGATCTTTTTGGAGGGACTAATTTGCAAACATTGCTTAGAAGTGGCGTTACAATTCTAGTTTTGGCCTTATTACAGCAAAAACCATGTTTTTTTTTTTGGTAGATGACCTTTCCCTAGCTGTGATATAATGAGGCTTTTTGGTGAAGTGACACAATGGCTGGCCTCCTGAATAAGTCTTTTTTGGAGTCCCTTCTCCAAAACTCCAATTTACTCTTTTATGGGGGGAGACAGGTTCTCAAAATTACAGATGTCAAAACAGGTGCCTATTAGGTTATCTCATCACTGTGTGAATTAATGAATCGTGTTTGCTTTTTAAATCAACTTAGTTTGCACAAATACATCATATTTTCCACATTGTTTCTAGAAACGATGTTTTTCGCCAAATAGCCACGTCCAGGTGTGATGTTCCTGGACCTGCGGATTGAGGATAAACTATGTGATGGAACGATGTTGACTACGATCGTGGCAAGTCGTCAGATTTATATTAGACAAACATTACTAAATTTACAATGCAGGGTTTCAAAAATACAAGGAGGCCAACGAGGCAGATGGCGAAATAGACATGGCAAAACATTTTATCCAAAAATAGGCACTCCAAAGACATTTTAAAGTACTTACTTTTTTCAATGATTTTCTTTATTTTGCGATACTGCTCTGGCTCGCGCAGTTTTAAGTTGGACCAGCGTTTCCGGAGCTGCTCTTTGGACCTGGTGACCCCAAACATCTCATAAAGTTTCATCGCTGCCTTATCCATAATTTTGGACTTCCTCCGGTTAGGGGTGCTGTATGGGCCATGCTCACCATCATAGTCCTTCCGTCGCAGGATGGACACCAACTCCACCATCTCTTGTAGAGACATGTTTGTGGCCTTGTAACGTTTTGGCCTGGATCTGGACGTTCCGGCCTCTGTCCCTTCCTGATCCCGATCAGAGCCTAATGTGCGCTCGTGTGACATCGCCATATTTTCCAATCAACGTTGCATATGGGCGTGGAAAACAGGAATTGGTACGTCATGGGCGGAGACGAGGGCGGCGTTTCTTGATTGCGTGGGGATATAATGGAAACAACGTGATTACGTAGGTTACGCGGAGATTACTCGAGCGGAAACGAGGAGAGAGAGAGACAAAGGTAAATGAAAACATCGGATCAGAGGCCTATAATTTGAACAGCCATGGGGGATGGGGCTTTTCAATGTTGTTTGCACCCTTTTTGTGCTACTGTTATTTATGTATTTTGGGGCCCACCATAGAATTTTTTAGAGCCAAGTGCTTGTACACATCACTTCATCAAGATATATGTAAAGAATGCTCTATCCTCTTTATTTGGATTTTAGAGTATGCAGTCAGATCATGCAAGTATTGTTGTGTGTTGGTTGGACAGAGATAAGTAGGTAGTGTTTTCTGCTATCAATGCTGAGGGCCATGATAGCTACACATGAACTAGTGCCTTGAGATGATTGCTAGCATTCATATTCATGGTGGATGTGTTCTTAACTACATGCTACAACTTGCAAAATGGGCACCGAATGACAACTTTTTGGGGGGTACAACAATGCAGCAGAGCTGGCCAGCTATGTAGCAGCAGAAGACACTGTGTTTGTATAATGTTGATGCTCTAAAATGAATGAATGCGCACATATTTTAAGAATGTCAAAGCTGAGCCTTTTTAAAGTTGTGCTTTGTGTTTGATTGTCATTTTCTATTCTAGACATTACTATTGAAGCTACATCTAGGAGCTGACAAAAAAATGGATTTGCTGAAAGGGAAGGAGGCAACAATGGAACTAATAACCCGATATCGGGATATGCCCCTTCTTTGGGACACCAGGCACACACATTATTTGGACACTGGGAAGAGAGAGGCAGCACTTGATGAGATTGCTACATACCTGCACACTTGGGTGCCAAGTTGCACAGGCGACATGGTTAAGGAAAAATTTAGTAACCTCAGGAGAAGCTACAGGAATGTATATAAAAAACGGAAATATCCAAAATCAGGATCAGCAGCAGCTAAGACAAAGGAACCCAAGCTCTGGTACTACAAAGAGCTCAGTTTTTTGAATGATGAACTGGATGGCAGGGCTTCGGATTCAACACTACCTTGCAGCCTTCCTCCCAGCGGAACTTCCCCGGATCCCAGGAGCCCTGCAGAGTCTGCAGCGGGGCTGGCTGACATGGAGCCAGATCTGGCCATCTTCAGTGAGGTCTAGTATTTTCAAAAATATTTTTGTGCTGCTATTTATTTTTAATTAGTGAGTTGATCTTGTAAACAAAAAACAAACAGGGATGCCAAATGCAGGGGTCAGAAGGACAGTCTGTTTAATTTAAAAAAATACTAACTAAAACAGTCTAGAGAAAGAAAATGTGTGTGATTGATTGTGCAAAAAATAAAACATGTTGCCTTTTTTATCCACAGGAAGAAGAGACCAGCCAGGAGGTGGCAGCTCCTGAGGCCCATGTCAGCCAGGCGGAAGGGGGGAGTGGCAGCCAGGAGGAGGCCGGCCCAAGTGAGGTGCAGCAGGTCCCCAGGCCCAGGCTGAGCACCATCAGCCAAGTTCCTCCCCTCCAGATGAGGCCACCAGCTGCAAGGAGGCGCAGGAGGGAGGTGCACGATGAAAGCCTTCAGGTCATCCGGGAGGCTGCGGAAATCATGAGGGCCCCCCTCAACCCCACGGAATGCTATAGTGCATTTGTGGCCAATGAGCTCAACCAAGGGGGGGAGGAGCAAAAAAGCCTGGCCAAGGACATTATTAATCAGGTCCTGACCAGGATGAAAAGGGACGAGCTGAGCAGGGACACTGTGCTGTGTGACCCGGCCTGGCCTGCTCCCCATCATCATCATCCTCCTCCTGCTGCCACATCACCCCCACCTGCAAGGGTCCGTGGACGGACCCGTGGAAGTTTCGCTGGAAGGAAGTCTGCAAAGAAGTCGAGAAGATGATTCCCTGCCATCCAGTTGATTGTCCAAAAAACTGAGCTCGTTGTAGTAGCACAGCTTGGGTTCCTTTGTTCATGTGCTGCTGATCCTGATTTTTTTTATTGACTCCTGAGGTTACTAAATTTTTCCTTAATCATGTTGTAATTCCCAAGTATGCATGTATGTTGCAATCTCATCAAGTGCTGCCGTTCTGGTGATTTCTAATTTATTTTTTGGCTGGAAATAAATGGCTTTTGTATTTACTTTCAAACCTTGTCTATTGTGTTTTATACTGTGGTGAGTAAGCATCAGACATTTGTAAAAGAAAATGTGTCATTTGCAAAGGACACAAACTCCTTGGGGGCGGGAGGGGACCTTTTCTGTTAGAACTTGGTAAACCCAAAAGAAGCATAAAATGTTAAAAAAAATATATAAATACCCCAAAATAAAGTAAAAAATAAAGGACAAGACAACTAAATTACATAAGTTGCGGAAAAAAAAGGGAAATTTTAATTAAAAAAAAAACAAAAACATGATGAAACAAGAAAAAAAAATATTTTTGAAAGTTTCAAAAACCGTTAAATCCAACTGTAAAAAAAAAAAAAAATTATAAAAATAAATGATACGCTCAACATGAAGTCCAAATAGACATACTAAAAATGTGGAGAACAGAAACAAATGTGGGGACATCTGGCTAGCAAACTGTGTCAAATAGAAAAAACACTAATGAAAATGCAAGCTAGCAGTATGTGACATCTGGACAAAATTGCATAAGCAAGACAACGGGTTTCTTCTAGCAAGAGAAGAAAGAACAAAAAACGATATAAACGGAACACTATATAGAGAGTTTAGGTGACGAATGTGCCAGGTCCCAAACAAACGCAAGTTTTACCTGAACGAGTGCTCCCGTCCCATCGTTTAGACTGAGCATGCACGGGTTTTTGGTCCGAGGCTTTTGTGTACTAACGAGTGGACATATCCGACGGACATGTGTCCGGCGGAAAAATTTCAAAGCATGCTTTGAAATTTTTCCGCTGGAAAAATCCGGCCAAAACGGTCCGTTTGCGCATACAGACGACCGGATTTTTCGGATGAAATGGTCCGTCGGACCAGTTTCAGCGGATTTATTCCCTCGTGTGTACAAGGCCTAGGCCCCATACACACGATCGGACATATCCGATGAAAACGGTCCGCGGACCATTTCCATCGGATATGTCCGATCGGGAGTTTGATCCGATGGCGTGTACACACCATCGGATCAAATTCCCCGCCGCCGGACGGCGCGGTGACGTGGCGGTGACGCGGCGGTGAAGTTGACGCCACCGCGTCACCGCCACGTCACCGCACCAGGAAGTAAAACACTTCCGCGCATGCGCCGAATCCATTCGGCAGCGGCGCGGCGGCGGTGGGGGCCGACATGTCTGCTGGTAAGTGTACTAACCAGCAGACATGTCGGGCGGACAGATTCCCACTGGATAGATTTCAAAGCTTGCTTTGAAATCTGTCGGGTGGAGAAATCTGTCCGCTAGCCCATACACACGAGCGGAGATGTCTGCTGAAACGGTCCATCGGACCGTTTTCAGCGGACATATCCCCTCGTGTGTACGCGGCCTTAGAGTCTGCAAAAGACTTGAGACTGAAGAGAAAGTTCACCTTCCAGCAGGACAACGACCCTAAACATACAGAAAAACATACAGACATAGCTACAAAAGAATGGTTTAGATCAAAGCATATTAATGTGTTATACTGGCCCAGTCAAAGTCTGGAGACTTGAAAATTGCTGCGCACAGATATTCTCCATCCAATCGGACAGAGTTTAAGCTATTTTGGAAAGAACAATGGGCAAAAATGTAACTCTCTAGATGTGCAAATCTGGTAGAGACATACCTAAAAAGACTTTCAGCTGGAATTTTAGCAAAAGGTGGTTCTACAAAGTATTGATTTAAGGGGGGCTAAATACAAATACACAACACCGTTTTCAGATATTTATTTGTAAACAATTTCGAAAAACATTTATAATTTTCCTTCCATTTCACAATTATGTGCCACTGTGTTGGTCTATCACATAAAATACATTTAAGCTTTTGGTTGTAACACAAATTTCAAGGGGTATGTATACTTTTTCAAGGCACTGTACATGGCCAGGAAACCCTGACCATGTAAGCAAAAGGGTAGAGATAGCGAGTTATATCCTTGCCTAAATTTGAATATATAGACATAGCTGGATAGTAATGTTAACCTGCTGCATACTTAAATTAAAAGGTCTGCTATACATTTTAGAAGGACCCCATGCATTTTTTTTCATTGGGTTCCCCCTGTAATTTCATACCACATGCAAAGGGCCTGGTATGAATTTTGAATTTTGGTGGATGTAGCACAGCAAAAGTGACATTTACAAAGTGAAACAAAAAACACTACGTTACCGATAAATTTTATTTTACTGCTGGCTTCTTTTTTTTTTTGTTAAAAGTGGCATAGGAACCCTTCAAAAGCGAACAAAGAGATATAATTTGCCAGCACTTAAATTGCATTGTTATCATTTGCAAATGTCAGTGTTGCTGTGCTTAGCTGTATACATTTTACAGACTTGCTACTTCATAGGCAGCTTTAGGGAACCCCCTCCTCAGCAGGTTATTTAAAGGAATAGGGCAGTTTTAATTTTCCACTTTCTATATTATTAAAATTGTTGCTCCTGGTGCTATTTTTTTATTATTATTATGTATTAGTATATGTCTCCCAAGTCAGGGGCCAGCCCTGTACCATTTTTTTGACAATCCCTAGCCAAATAGCCAAGAACATGGCTAATACTGATTTTACAGATTCAGTTGATTTTAGTGTTTGGTATCTAGTGTTTAACTAGCCTTGCTCAAACCTCACCAAGTATGTTTGGCTCATCACTACTCAAAATCAACCCCTATATATTTGTTCTCAAAAGCTAAATTATGCTGAAAATGTCTTACCAAATTACTTAACCACTTCCCGCCCGGTCAATAGTCAATTGACGTCCGGGAAGTGGTTGTGAAATCCTGACTGGGCGTCTATTGACGTTCAGCAGAATAACATGCCGACACGCGCCCGTGAGGGTGCGCAGCTTGGGGATCAGTGAAGCTGGGTGTAAGTCTGACACCCTGCATCTCCGATCTCGGGTAAAGAGCCTCCGGTGGAGGCTCTTTACCACGTGATCAGCCGTGTCCAATCACGGCTGATCACAATGTAAACAGGGGGGGTTCGCGCTGATTGTTTATCAGCGCAAACTTCCCCTTGGACGCCCACACTGGACCACCAGGGAAGCCCACACTGGACCACCAGGGAAGTGGGCAACAATATAAAAACAAGAAAAAAAGAGAATAGATGGCAATGAGTGCCCACAAATGGGCACTGGCTGGCAACATGGGCACTGACTGACATAATATGGGATAAAAAAGTGATGCCCAGCAATGCCATCAGTGCCACCCCTCAGTGTCCATCAGAGCCACCCCTCAGTGTCCATCAGTGCCACCTCTCAGTACCCATCCATACCCAGTGCCCACCTATCAGTGCTCATCTGTGCCACCCATAAGTACCCATCAGTGCCACCCATAAGTGGCACCTATAAGTGCCTGCCAGTGCCACCTATGAGTGCCCAGTGCCGCCTATGAGTGCCCATCAGTGCCACCTATGAGTGCCCATTAGTGCTGCATACCAGCACCGCCTATCAGTGCCCATCAGTGCCGCCTATCAGTGCCGCCTATCAGTGCCCATCAGTGCCGCCATCTCAGTGCCTGTAATTGAAGAAGAAAACATACTTATTTACATATCTTTTTTTAGTTGTTGTGCAAAAAATAAAAATCGCAGAGGTGATCAAATACCACCAAAATAAAGCTCTATTTGTGGGTAAAAAATTATTAAAAAAAATTGGGTACAGTGTAGCATGACCGCACAAATGTCATTCAAAGTGCGACAGCTCTGAAAGCTGAAAATTGGCTTAGGCAGGAAGGTGCGTAAGTGCCTGGTATGGAAGTGGTTAACTTCTTCTTAAGTAAGCTAATGTCATTATGAGCTTTTTATTATCTAGTATTTTGTGCAGTGACCAGTACTGACACAACCACTGATGTTATAAAAATCTAAAGATCATTCACTGCCCAGAAACAAAACTCCACAGGACTTATTTGATTTTTGTCAAAAAAAAATGTCACATGTGTGAAGGCATATCCATTTATTGCTGATAATGAAAGCAATTGTTAATAGTGTGGCTGAGACTACCTAGTTTCTCTGCTGAATAGTAAACCTTGCCAGTCATCAGTAATCACAAGTGCAAATGAAATTATGACACTGTGAGTCTTGTACTGACAATCAAATGTTATTGACCTTTTAGAATATGCGATACAATAACAAATACCAGCGCTTTGCTTTACAAATGCTTTATTTTTGACACTACTTGAATTACAGAACATTATACTAGTGTAAAATGTTTCTGAAACATCTGTGAAAAATAAGGAAGCTAAGTGATCAACTAAAACTAATGTTAGGATGTCTATTTTTCAGTAGTCACATATATAACATGAAACATTAAAATTAAATCAAATTAGTTTTTTTTAATTATTCTACACAAAATAAATTTGAAAATGAAAAGCCCAGTGGCAATTCACCTATGTGGTTCTTAAAAACTAATTAACAGATTTTCCTCAGTCTTGGCAGAAATATACATCCCAGGCTGCCAAACATCAAAAGAGAAGAATGTCCCTAAGATTATCTGATTAAGGCTTGCCGCATCTGAAATTAAGAATGTGTCCCAAATCTCTCTTAACTGTTATAATATTGTCCACAGCCAAGAACAAATAGTTTACATTAGATGAGCCACTGATCATAAAACTGTCTGGGAAAAAATACCGGAGATAATATTTGAAATGCTTTGCTTTGGAAATAAGAATTTAAATGCATTTTATGAAACTGTATGGGGCATTATTAAAAACAGAGAATGCGTAATGTAGTCGCCAAACAAACCTCAAGAAATAACTCCATAAAAAGTAAAAACACAAACTCTATTACATATTTATTTTTTCATTTAAAGACTAATAGAAAAAGATGTTAAGTTTTTGTTAAATTTAGTGAAATCATAATTATTATTTATGCACTTAATCATACAAAAACACAAACTTAAAACTTTTTTCCTTATTTATATAACACCAGTATATTCCAAAGTAGTATAGCAATTAAAAGTGTACAATGCAGTGCACTTAATCATACAAAGACACAAACTTAAAACTTTAAAATGACCCTGTAGCCAGTTTTAAAAACCATATAAATAAGATCTCCATTAGGACAGATGTCGGGCTTGTTGGTAGTTTTGTGAAAGTGTATTTTGATAAGTGTTTGAGCAGTGTCTATTGAGAGGAGAGGATTTTTGGCTGTTCTTTTTCTCTTTGTGTGTGTTCTTGTCATCATAGATCTTTAGAATATGTGGATTACACATATAGGCTATGTCATCATAGGATCATTATTAGTCTGCCAGGGGCACAGGAGGGGGCCCACCATTTGATGAGTGGAACATGGAGCATTTGTACTATTGGATGGATTGAGCTTGCACCTTTTTTTGAGGCCCCCCCAACAAGGCCTGATTTTTTACAGAAGCACTTTGTAGCTCAGTGTGTCAATACTTTCTCACCCTTTGGAATATCCTTATTGACTATTTGAATGGACTCACATTTCATTGATTTTATTCAGCATGTTTTTTTAAGAACAGTTATTTGTTATATCTATATTTGAGAGTATTTATGTGTGGCACATGTTACATAGTTACATAGTAGGTGAGGTTGAAAAAAGACCATCAAGTCCAACCTATGTGTGTGATTATATGTCAGCATTACATTGTATACCTATGTATGTTGTGGTCGTTCAGGTGCTTGTCTAATAATTTTTTAAAACCATCAATGCTCCCCGCTGAAACCACTGCCTGTGGAAGGGAATTCCACATCCTTGCCACTCTTATGCCGTATACACACGACTGGTTTTAATGGTCTAGAAAAAAAGATTTTTTTTTCAACCTAATTATTGTTAAGCGGCCTTGCCTACACACGATCGTGAAAAAAAAATGCTCTAGCAAAGCGCAGTGACGTACAACACATACGACGGCACTATAAAGGGGAAGTACCATTTGGATAGCGCCACCCTTGGGGCTGCTTTTGCTGATGTTGTGTTAGTAAAGCTTTGGTGAGAGTCGATTTGCGCTTTTCAGTCTGTTACATCGTGATGAATGTGATATTTCCATTGCAAACACTAGTTTTACCAGAACGAGCACTCCAGTCTCATAACTTGCTTCTGAGCATGTGTGTTTTTTTCACGTTGTTAAAGCCCACACACCACCGTGAAAATTTAGAGCATGTTCTAAATTTTTAATGCCCATTTTTTTACATCATGAAAAATGCTCAGGAGCCCACACACGATCGTTTTTAATGACATTTAAAACAATTTTTTTTACAAACCCTGAAAAACAGTCATGTATACGCGGCATTACAGTAAAGAACCCTCTACCTGTCAGTGTCCAAAATGGCGGCCGTAGAAGATGGCCAGTGACTTCTGTTCCTGCGGGAGCGCCGTTGGCGTGCACCCCTTAAACGTTTTGGCGCCAGACTGGCTACTTAAACTGGGACACTTCCCGGACTCAGGTGCTGTCCGTTCTACAGCATTTAGGGCACCTGATTCTGTTACCTGATTCCTGTTCCTGTTTACCTGACCCGGCTTGTCTATGACGTTCCTGCCTTCTACCTGCACCTGACCCGGCTTGTTTTGACCCTGCTCCTGCATGCCACTCCTGCTACTTCGCTGCCAGCCCAATATCGACCCGGCCAGCACCTTGAATCCGCTCCTGCCTCCGCTTTGGTTTCTGACGTGCCCGCTAGTGTATGACCCGGCTTGCCTACTTCCCCTATTTGCTGACAGCTGCTCCTGGGCTCTTCCTGCACCAGTGTTCTCCTGTGGTCCCTTCAGCGATTCCAGCCCAGCGACTTCATCAGCGATCCTGCCAGGCACTCGTGCGACTTTGTACTCCTGCGCTTCCTGTCTGCTCTATCAGGAGCTCGGAGTCAGAGCTGTAAAGGAGGCCGTCCTCTGCACATCAGGCTCTACCGCCAGGGACGTGACACTACCCAGTTTTAGGCTTAAACCTCCTTACTTTTAATTTTAGTGAGTGGCCACGTGTTTTCTTAAACTCCCTTCTGCGGAAAAGTTTTATCTCTATTGTGGGGGTCGAAATAATATTCCCTCTCAAGCGTCTCTTCTCCAGAGAGAATAAGTTCAGTGCTTGCAACCTTTCTTCATAAATAATATCCTACATTCTCCCTTTATTAGTTTTGTTGTCCGTCTCTGTACTCGCTCCATTTTCAATACATCCTTCCTGATGACTGGTGCCCAGAACTGGACAGCATACTCCAGATAAGGCCGCACCAAAGTCTTGTAGATTGGGTGAATTATTGCTTTATCTCCTGAGTTAATCCCATTTACAATGCATGCCAATATTCTGTTTGCTTTGTCATTGCATGCCATTGCTAAACCTATCATCTACTAGGACCCCAGGTCATTTTTCATCCTTGATTCCTCCAGTGGTTCTCCCCCAGTAAGTAGATTGCATTCATATTTTTGCAACCCAAATGCATTATTTTACATTTTTCCACATTAAACCCCATTTTCCATGTAGTTGCCCACCCCATTAATTTGTTCAGATCTTCTTGCAAGGTTTCCACAACCTACTAAGACGTTATGCCCTGCTTAGTTTAGCACGGAAACCTGGGGGACCCCACTTTCCACCCTTGACCATTCTGAGTACTCCCCATGTATCACTACCCTCTGAACTCACCCTTGTGGCCAGTTTTCAATCCATGTACTCACCCTATGGTCCATGCCAACAGACCTTATTTTGTACAGTAAACATTTATGTTGAACTGTATCAAATGCTTTTGCAAAATCCACGTCTAAGGGCCTTCCTTTATCTAGATGGCAGATGACCTAGAGAAGGTTAATAGATTGATTTGGCAAGAATGATTCCATGCTGATTACTGCTAATGATACAGTCTCCATTACTAAAATATTTTATATAGTCCCTTATCACCTCCTCCAAGAGCTTGCATACTACTGATGTTAGGCTAACTGGCCTGTAATTCCCAGGGATGTATTTTGGCCTTTTTTTTAAATATTGGTGTAAATATAATAAATAAAAATAAATAAGAAAACAAACAATTTTTTTTTAAAGCGTCCCGTCGAGCTCGCACGCCGAAGAGAACGCATACATGAGTAGCGCCCACATATGAAAACAGTGTTCAAACTACACAAGTGAGATATCACCGCTATTGTTAGAGCGAGAGCAATAATTCTAGCCCTAGAACTCCTCTGTAGCTCAAAAGATGCAACCTATAGAATTTTTTAAACGTCGCCTATTGAGATTTTTAAGGGTAAAAGTTTGACGCCATGCCACGAGCGGGCGCAATGTTTAGGCGTGACATGTTTGGTAAAGACGATGCGCTACGCCGGCATAAATATACGCCGCTCTACGTGAATCTACCCCATGGACGCCAAGAAAGCTGTTAAATGGGCACTTAAGAATTTAGCTGTGGATAAGAAACAGCAGAGATATCTTTTGAAATGCCTTAAGTTCGGATTATTACATAATTATTTTTGGTACGATTGGAGTTATTTTTTGCAGAAGACAGGTGTAGCCATGTTAGCCCATTTTGCTAACTTGCAATTTATTTTTGGCCCACTGGGAGCATAGACCTGTCAAATTAATTAGTTACCATAGGTTTATTGATGACCTGTTCATGGTTCGGAGGAGTGATTAAAGTGGAGGTTCACCCAAAAATCTACTTTCTGACATTAGATCCAGCATACTGCTAACATCTGCAGTATGTTGTGTTTTTTTTGGTACTTATCGTTTTTATGAGCCGTTGTTATCCGGCTCCGAGCAGGGAATCCTGCGGGGAGTAGGCGTTCCTAAGCCAAGAGTAGTTGATTGACGGGCTTCTAAGGCGCGTCACGCCATCCAAAAATACCCGAAGTGACACTCGGGTGTTTACGGCGCTATACGGCGCCTGCGTCTGCCGTGTAGAGCTGACTGCGCAGGCGCCGTAAACACCAGAGTGTCACTTCGGGTATTTTCGGAAGGCGTGACGCGCTTTAGCAGCCCGTCAATCAACTCCTCTTGGCTTAGGAACGCCTATACCAGGAAGCAATCCCTGCTCGGAGCCGGATAACAACGGCTCATAAAACGATAAGTACCAAAAAAAAAACAGCATACTGGAGATGTTAGCAGTATGCTGGATCTAATGTCAGAATGTTGATTTTTGGGTGAACCCCCGCTTTAAGAAAGTTTCCACTCCTTCATGAACATGTTAAATCAAAATGACAAACATATTAAGTTAACATGGAATTATGATAGACACAAGATGGGCGCAAGTACGTTGGTGAATCGGCGTATCTTGCTCATTTACATATTCGACCCGTAAATCTATGGAAGCGCCCCTTGCGGCCATCGTAAATATGCGCCCAAGATCCGACGGCGTGGGAGACTTACGTCGGTCAGATTAAGCCAAAACTCAGGCGTATCTAACTTCAAGAATAAGGCGCATAGATACGTCAGCGCATCCGTGGACTTATGCGGCGTATCAGGAGATAAGTCGGCGTAAGCCCTTTTGGATCCCGCCCAAGTGTTTGATTATGGTGTACAAGGACCCCACATCTGCTGTCACTAGAAAAAAAAGGAGAACCCTCAGCATTTATATTCTCTAGAAGTTGCAAAAAATGCTTAGGGCCAGATTCAGCAAGACTTGCGCTGGAGTAATTCGATATGCGCCGCGTAACAGTGATTATGCGCCGTCGTTTCTATGTGGCCGTACCCACCAAACTAGATGCGACAGAAAACGGGCCATTTCCGATCGGCTTAACTTTCCGACGCCAGAGTATCGTCAGCGCATAATTTCGCTTGGCGCATCAGTCGCGCCTATTGATTTCCCCTGCAAATATGCAAATGAGGGAGATTTCCCGATTCGCCGGACGGATTAGCACCATACGCCGGCTACATGCCCTGCGCGTATCTCGTCCGTCTGGCGCAAAGTTATTTCTACAAATAGCTGCTTTATCTTTACTCCAGACGGCCTCAGGTCAGCAGGAGAGCAGCTACAGCAGCAGCGTTACCGACGAAACTAGCAAGCTGAACAACCACACTTGCAAGGACAACACCTCTGTGTGCCAACATGCCAGGGGCAATCGTGGTCCTAGCACTAGTACTGGGTCCCCCGGAACGAAGGAGGCGGGCACGTGAGAGGATATACCGCACGCGCATGAGCCTCTTTGGCATGGGGGATGAGGAGGTGTATCGCCTCTTCAGATTCAGCCCAGATGCAATACTTGAACTAACCACAACCCTGCAGGGTGACATCACCAGCAAGACACACCGCTCACAAGCAGTGCAGCCACTGGTGAAGGTACTGGCAACACTTCATTTCCTTGCAAGTGGATCATTCCAGCGTACAAGTGGAGTGGTGGCTGGGATGTCACAGTCCACCATAAGCAGATGTGTGCACCAGGTTGTCCCTGCAATCCTCAGACGCATGTCCAACCAGTTCATCAGACCCACCACTGAGGAGCTGCGGCTGAAGGCAATGACAGATTTCTACAGCATTGCCAGATTCCCACGCACCATCGGGGCCATTGATTGCACACATGTGGCCCTACAGCCCCCCAGTGCCACAGAGCACATATACCGCAATCGGAAGCATTGGCATTCCATCAACATACAGGTGATAGCCGATGCCCAACGCCTCATATGGCACGTCCGTGCCAAACACCCCGGGTCCAGCCATGACAGCTTCATATACCGTCAGAGCCCCATCCAAGCAGAATTCGAGCAGAACATGTATGGGGACAGCTGGCTGGTTGGTGAGTGACATGGGTGGCAGGCATGACTATCCCCTCCCGTGATGCACATCAGAAGTGGCACATGCATGACTAACATCCTCCTGTCTTTTCCCTAACAGGTGACTCTGCATATGCACTGGGACCCCATCTAATGACTCCTTGGGAACCCCCAAACCAGAGGAGAGAGAAATTACAATGAAGCCCACATCAAAACCTGTGCAGTGGTGGAGCAAACATTTGGGCTCCTGGAGTCCCGTTTCCGCTGCCTGGATAAGTCCGGGGGGACCCTATTGTATTCCCCTACCTTTGTGTGTCAGATCATCGGTGCATGTTGCATTCTGCACAACTTTGCTATGAGAAAAGGCCTGCAGATTGACATACGTGATGACCTGACCCCTGACCCACACAGTCCCCACCTGCCAGAGGAGACCCAGTCTGCTTGTCTCTGGTAGGCCCCTGATCCTATAATTGTTCCTTCTGGATCTGTTTTCTAGGCCATCTATGCATGATAAGGCAGTGTCCAGTTGTTCATGGAGGGTTTGGATCAGGTCAGAGTTTTAATTAGATACTGCTATGGTCTGATCCAGTTTGTTTTCAATTGCCTCCATTCGGGAGCCTATGTTTTGTAGATCCGATTTTATGTCCCCTGTGATTAAAGCTATGCTCCTGGGCTGGAAGGCCTGGGGTGGGAAAGTCAGTAATGTAAGGTGCAGTAGGCCCTGCAGGGGAGAAAGCATGGTTTACTGATCGAACGGCCAATGAGGGATCCTGTAGAAGTGCGTGAGGGTGTCAGGGCCTGCTGGCTGCTCCAATGGATGACTATGGATGACTATGGCGCAGTTCAAAGTGGCTGGGGTGAGCACGTGCTTGTGTTCTGGGGCTCCTTCCATGCTGGGAGCATGAGACTGTGCTGCTATAGTGGCCACGGTGGCCATCTTGGTGCACCCGGCCCTGGTGGAGGCTTCAATAAGCATCCCCAGATCTCACCTGATGGGTGGTTTAATCATCCAGGTTGTTCTCCGGCATTTTGGGGAACGATCCCGTCACTGTGTGTGATCCTGGGTGGTGCTGGAGGGTGCTGTAGGCGATGTTGGTTTAGGGAGACGCAGAGCTTCAGGTTCAGGTGGCCATCTTGGATGCTTACTGCATACTCATACCCTTAGACCTTTCCTCTAACTTTGACACAGTTGACCACCCTATCCTCCTAAATAAACTCCACTCCCTTGGACTATGCTACTCTGCTCTTTCCTGTTTCCTTTTTCTGTTTTTTCAGTGTCACATACAACACAATCTCCTCTTCCTTGATCTCCCCCAATGACTTTACCATTGAGATCAACAGCACAACCATTATTCCCTCTGCTCATAAGAGCTTTCTAGGTGTAATCCTAGTTCTGACCTCTCCTGCGGGCCCCACATTCAGTCACTGACTAAATCTTGCCGCCCTAATCTCTGCAACATTTCCAGAATTAACCCTTTCCTGACTAACAACACCACAAAACAATGTATTCATTCCTTGCGTTTATCCCACCTTGGCTACTGCAACTTCCTCCTTATTGGCATACCTTTACACAGACTATCCCCCATTTAGTCAATTATAAATGTTGCTGCTATACTTATACACCTTACTAACAGATCTGTAACTGCTGACCCTCTCTCCCAATCCCTTCACTGGCTTCCACTAGCCCAACATATATAATTTAAAATAGTTTTGAATTGTTTTGTGGTTACAGAATACACAATACTTTATTATTTTCCCTTGGGATTAATAAAGTATTCTGTAACCACAGTGTACCAAGCCATCCACAAAACTGCCCCTAGCTAAATCACCAACCTCAGGTATTGCTCAAATCATCCTCTCTACTCCTCCGAAGACATTTTGCTCTCTAGCTTCCTTGTTACCACCTCCCATGCTTGCCTCCAGCAGGACTTTTCCAGAACCTCTCCTATTTTGTGGAACTCCCTATACAGTATGTTTGGTTAGCTTCTATCCTGTCTGCCTTTAGGTGATCCTTGAAAACATGAAAAGCTACCTCACCTCCTCCACCTAAAAAACTGTACTTGTGTCATCTTCATCAAATCACCCTTACAGATATTACATTTTGTAACACCTCCTCCTCCCTTTAGATTGTAAGCTCCATTAGCAGGGCCCTCCCATTCCTTCTGTATTGAACTGTGCTGTAATTGTACTGCCCCCCCCCCCTTTATATTGTAAAGCGCTGTTGGCGATATATACATCCTGTATAATAATAATATATGTAATGCTGCATGAGAAGCCCTTAGCAAAAACAAGTATAGTGTTTAACAAGTGTTTAGAAGTCATTAGATTGTCCGTTGTCCTAATCTTTCTCAGTACTCAAAGACATCCTAAATTATCTCTTTAGAAAGAAAGCTTTTTGAAACATTTAAAAAACTGCAATTGTCATATTTGATACTGCATACAGTATATTTTATACAGTACCTTATCTATTTTGCATCCAACATATTGTGAGTGATAGTCTAGTCTTAATTATTTTAAGTCAAATAGACTGTAGCCTACGGAAAATAGAGTTTTAAACTAAAAAATTAAACGGGAATGCCAAGGATTTCAATTCGCTTTTAAAGAACAACTAGAACATTCCTTGTTTGATGCTCTAAGCATGTCATTTGGTTTATGAGTGGATGACAGGTGCACTTAAAGATGAAAGGAAAATAAAAAGCATTTAAAGCTTCCAGAGAGATATGCTGCTGACTCAGAGAAAAAAAATGCTAAATCTAACAAATGACGTTTTCAATTTGTGACATTGATTATTGCATAATGGCAGATTTGTCTTAGGACTAATATTTCCTTTTGATTAATAAATATTTAAGGGTATATTTATATCCAGTGAATTTGCATGTACAATTTGTCTGTGTGAATTGGGCAAAAAATTATGTTGTTTAGGTTATTTTCTCATTTGAATAATTGTTCTTTTATTTTTTGCACTATAGAAATACCACATTATGGCAACTAGATAGAGCCAAGGAGCATAGGAAATATATACATCTTTATAACAAGATGTACAAATCTAGAGAATGTTAAAGGGTATTAGCCAATAAATGTAACCCTGTGAAGCAAAATATACTTACTATACCTAATGTCACCATTAGATTAATTGCAGGCATGTTTTCTAGATGTGGGAGACCACTTATCCAGTACTGCAGATGTGTTGGCATTGGGCAAAAAATTATGTTGTTTAGGTTATTTTCTCATTTGAATGATTGTTCTTTTATTTTTTGCACTATAGAAATACCACATTATGGCAACTAGATAGAGCAGAGGAGCATAGGAAATATATACTTCTTTGTAACAAGATGTACACATCTAGAGAATGTTAAAGGGTATTAGCCAATAAATGTAACCCTGTGAAGCAAAATATACTTACTATACCTAATTTCACCATTAGATTAATTGCAGGCATGTTTTCTAGATGTGGGAGACCACGTATCCAGTACTGCAGATGTGTTGGCATTAGCTGCCCCCCTGATAGAGCCCTTGTGCTGATTCCTGTGATTAAGCTCTGAGGGTGGAATGACGCATCTTGAGAGCATGGTCTAGATGAGGCTGCCACTTTTAGGATTTCCTTTCCCTAATGGATATTTTGAGCTGAGACGGGCTCTGTCCTTGTTGGCTCTTTAAGTGGTTTGTCATACAAGAGGACCTGGGTGGAGCCTTGAGCGGCACCTGTCATTTTTATTGTGGACCCTTGTGCTGGTGTCACTTTTCTTCTGGATTCTGAGAGGATCGCACAATTGGACAGCCAATAATAAGTGTCTACAACATGTAGGCAGTGATGTGGACACTCACAGAAGGACCTTAACTTATGTAAACAGAAGAGGCTTTAAGTGAGTAAAAAGGTCATTTGATTTGATTTTTCTAATGCCAGCAAGCATATAGGGGGTTAAAGGCTATCAAAATGTCTTAATTAGGGTTGAACGAACCTGAACTGGTTCGGGTTCGTACCAGACTTTTGGATTTTTTGTACCCGGACCCGAACCCGAACAATTTACTGTAAGTTTGGGTTCGGTGTTCGGCAATGTAATGGCACGCTGCAGGGCAGCCAATCACCATTTGTTTTACTCGTGTGACCTAGAAGCCATCACAGCCATGCCTACTAATGGCATGGCTGTGATTGGCCAGTGCAGGATGTGACCCAGCCTCTATATAAGCTAGAGGCACATAGCACAGCTCGTCACTCTGCTTTAGATAGGGTAGGGAAAGGCTGTTGCTGTTGCTCTTCTGAGGGAGAGAATTAGATAGGAGTCAGACTGTCCTGCTTCAGAAATCACATTACTCAGTGATCTGCATAGCACAGCAAGTCACTCTGCTTTAGATAGTTACTTTAGAGAAAGGTTTCTGCCTGCTTTTGCTTTTAGAGAGAGAAATAGGAGTTACTCTTGCTTCAGAAATCAAATTATACCAGCACTGCATATGTCACTGTTAGATACACCCTTTAAATACTTTTATTCTATTTTGCTATTAAAAAAACACCTGTTTAGGGCAACAAAATGTTTTGCAGTGTTTCATCCACTGTTTGCAGTGTTTCCTCTATATCTGTACATGTGAGATAAACACTTTAGCTACTGTTCTTATATTGTTCTATTCAAAAAACACCCATTTAGGGCAAAAAAATATATTTTGCAGTGTTTCCTCCAGTGTTTGCAGTGTTTCCTCCAGTGTTTGCATTGTTTCATCCATATCTGTACATGTGAGATGAACACTTTAGCTACTGTTCTTCTATTTTTATATTCTAAAAACACCCATTTAGGGCAAAAACATATATTTTGCAGTGTTTCCTCCAGTGTTTGCAATGTTTCCTCCAGTGTTTGCAGTATTTCCTCCATATCTGTACGTGTGAGATAAACACTTTAGCTAGTGTTCTTCTATTGTTCTATTCAAAAAACACCCATTTAGGGCAAAAACATATATTTTGCAGTGTTTCCTCCAGTGTTTGCAGTGTTTCCTCCAGTGTTTGAAGTGTTACCTCCATATCTGTACGTGTGAGATAAACACTTTGGGCCAGATTCAAGTAGAGTTAGGCTGGAGTATCAGTGATACGCCAGCATAACTCTTACTTTGAGCCGGCGTTTCTGTTTTCTGTAAGCAGAAAACAAGAAACGCCGGGTTGGAGTTCCTATACGAGCGGCGTATTTGTATTTCGCCGTCGTATCGGAACTGCAATTTTAAAAATGGCGCTCGGGGCGTTCCCGCTGATTAACGCCGAGAATATGTTAATCAGCGAGAATCGGCAATTCACGATCGTACTCGGGCCCGGCGCAGTGACTTTCCGACGTTTCCGTAAGCGATACGCGGCGTAAAGAAAAACATGCCCCCTAGTGGAGTATCCTATGTTAAGTATGGCCGTCGTCATCGCGTCGAATTTAAAAATGTTTGCGTCGTTTGTGTAAAACGTCCGTGAATGGGGATTGACGTCATTGACGTTCACTGACAGAATTTGGAGCATGCGCACTGACAGTCGACGCATGCGCAGTACGTTCGCCGCGGGATCGCGCCTAGTTTAAATAATAAACGCCCCCTAGCCGCCTAATTTGAATTTCGCCGGCTCATTTTCGCTACGCCGCCGCAACTTTAGGAGCAAGTGCTATGTGAATAACAGTACTTGCTCCTAAAGTTTCGGCGGAGTAACGTAAATGAGAAACGTTACTCCAAAATAAAGATTCACACTCCTACCTGAATCTGGCCCTTTAGCTAGTGTTCTTCTATCGTGCTATTCAAAAAACACCAATTTAGGGCAAAAAAAAATATTTTGCAGTTTTTGCTCCAATGTTTGCAGTGTTTCAACCTCCTACTTCATATGGATCTTGTCCTCCTAGGTCAAGTTTTTTTAATGTATTTTATGTTATTTTAAGTTCTTTCCCTATCCACATTTGTTTGCAGAGTACTTGCCATGGTCTTACCAACATTTTGCTGCCATTTGCAGCCCTCTAACCCTTTCCATTCATTTTTTAGAGACATTTTAGTACTGAAAAGTTTGGGTCCCCATTGACTTCAATGGGGTTCGGGTTCAAGTTCGGGTCAAGTTCGGGTCCTGAAGCCGGACTTTTTTCCAAAGTTCGGCTGACCCCGTCGAACCCGAACATCCAGGTGTCCGCTCAACTCTAGTTTTAATGCACATGTTTTTGCATGTAAAAAATGTACATTTAATATTTTTCCTCAGGAGCTGGCAAAGCATCAGCAGATTGTGGCTGCAATGTCAGGCTCCAGGCACTTGCTACAGCTTTCTGCCCTTACCTCTGTATAGTTTTTTTGTTTGAAAGCTGTAGGAAGTGTCAATGAACTACAAGAGTGCTAACCAATACCCTCACAGTTCATAGACAACTGCAATCTATTTGCCATGGTGGCAGACAGCAATTCATTCTTTCAGAGATTGCTGTGGGTGAACGATGTGGCTGTGCGGGTGGAGCCCCACACAGCTGCACTTCATTTGAAATCTTACAGCTGTTGTGGGGATAGGATCCCCCACCCACTGTCACAGACAAGGGAGGGATTAGGGTGGTGGGATGAGGTTATCGTACATGTTATACCCAATAATGTTTAGAAAGGAACATTTTGCCCACATACAGGCTTAAAGTATGTGTGTCATAATTCTGGGGAAAATTCAAACGGAGAATATGATAAAAAAAATAATAAGCAGACAACATAGGGCCTAGTCTTACTTTGACAGTTCTTCCAAGCCCCTTGAAAATCCTAGGTAAATACCAATTTTCTGATAATCTGATAGTATTTAAATAACACTATTGTTTTTTTTTTATTATTATTGTTTATTTATAAGTTTTTGCAAATCACACAAAAGAGAATACACAAGAATCATCAACAGTTTGAAGGAATGTAGGTATACATTGTCCTAGCGAACTACCAAGCACATAGGCCACGTACACACGGAGGGACATGTCCAATGGAAACGGTCCGCGGTGTGTACACACCATCGGATCAAAATCCCCTCCAGCAGACAGCGCGGTGACGTGACGGTGACATTGACGCCGCCACGTCACCGCACCAGGAAGTAAAAATCTTCCACGCATGCGTCGCATCCATACGACGCTTGTGCGGGCAGATATGTCCGCTGGTTAGTGTACTAACCAGCGGACATATCCGACGGACATGTCGCCGGTGGACAAATTTTAAAGCATGCTTTAAAATTTGTCCGCCGGTCAGACATGTCCGCTAGCCCATACACACGATCAGATTTGTCCGCTGAACTGGTCCGTCGGTCCGGCATGGGTACCGGGCCCTTAGGTCTGGTATGGGTTGTAAGGAGACCCCCCTATGCCGAAAAAATGGGCCACAATCCATAACAGACCCGTATCCAAAGCACTCCGTCCGGCCGGTCAGGAAAGGAGTGAGGGAGAGTGAGCGCCCCCCTTCCTGAGCCATACCAGGCAGCATGCCCTCAACATGGGGGGGTCAGGTGCTCTGGGTCAGGGGGGCGCACTGCGGCCCCCCCACCCCAGAGCACCCTGTCCCCATGTTGATGAGGACAGGGCCCCTTCCCAACAACCCTGGCCATTGGTTGTCGGGGTATGCGGGCGGGAGGCTTATCGGAATCTGGGAGCCCCCCTTAATAATACCAGATACTGGCCTCCCACCCCATCGTACCCCTACCCATTCACCGGCGGCGGAAGAGAACCAGATGGCGGGAAGAAGAGCGGTCCCCACCCAAAGACGTCAAAGAAGCCCCCCTCTCGTGAAAGACCTAAAGAAGAGAGGGGGGGCCCCGGAGCAGACTAATAAAATATTTGAATACCCTGTGTTGTTTATTTGTGTTTACACTTTGCTTGCAGGTGAATGGGTAGGGGTACGATGTACCCCATACTCATTCACTTAGGGTGGGGGGCCGGTATCTGGGGCCCCCTTATTAAAGGAGGCTCCCAGATTCCGATAAGCCTCCTGCCCGCATACCCCGACAACCATCGGCCAGGGTTGTCGGGAAGGGGCCCTGTCCTCATCAACATGGGGACAGGGTGCTCTGGGGTGGGGCACCTGACCCCCCCATGTTGAGGGCATGCTGCCTGGTACGGCTCAGGAGGGGGGCGCTCTCTCGCCCCCACTCCTTTCCTGACCGGCCGGGCGGCACGCTTTGGATACGGGCCTGGTATGGATTGTGAGGGGACCCCCACGCTGTTTTTTCGGCGTAGGGGGGTCTCCTTACAATCCATACCAGACCTAAGGGCCCTAAGGGGAACCCATGCCGGATTTTTATTTAAAATCCGGCGGGGAGTTCCCCCTCAGGATCCGTACCAAACACCGCCCACGTGTAGATTTGGCGGGAATCCAAGTCGGATCCCCGTCGCTTCTATGACGGCTTTGTCTCTATTGCGGCAAGCCAGCTCGGCGCTGGCTCCCGCTATTGGGGTCATAGGTGGTCAATCTCGCTGAGAAAGGGAGCGAGATTGACACAATATTGCGGTCACCTACTGTAGTGCTTCTGTTTAAGCAGCATTAATTTTAAAACCTGAGAGACAATTAAAGGTTGGTAGCACGTTATATAGGTGAGGCAAGGAGGAGTGTGGGTGTGTGAGAGTGAGGAAAACGTAATCTGCGAATAAGGATAATTTATATTCCGTGTGTGGAAGATGTACGCCTCTAATATCCAGACATTCCTGTATAACTGCAGCCAGGGGTTCCAAACTAAGAATAAAGAGCAGCGGTGATAGGGGACAGCCCTGTCTCATACCGTTACTAAGGAAGAAAGGGCTTGAGAAATGTGAGGAGCGTTGCACTTGTGATGAGAGTTTTGAGTACAGGGCTTGAAGAGCTTGGACAAAGGGGCATGAGAATCCATAACGGGCTAGAATTGCAAACATATACGGCCAGCTAAGTCGGTCAAATGCTTTTTGAGCGTCTAAACTAAGAATCAAAGCAGGGATTTTGGTTTTAGTAAGTAGATCTATAAGATTAATTGTGCGACGAGTGTTGTCACCTGCATGTCTTCATGGGGACAAATCCCACCTGATATCTATTTTATCCAAGGGGGAAAATTTCTCGCGCTTAAAGGTGAAAAAATAATTGAAAAAGGTGACATAAATGAATAAATGGTATCCAGCGGCAACACTAAACATGTGATATACACGAAATACAAAAATAAAGGAAAAAAAAGGTTGCGCTCAGAAACACAATTTGATATTGTGAAAAAAATAATAAATGAACATATCAATATAAATAATGAAAAATGGATATATCTAGAAACTAATAAGTAAAGTCTGTGAGGGTTCATTTTTGATGTGATCAAAAACAAATAAGTTGAATTAGATAACTTGCATTCAAACTCAATCTCTATTAGTCCATTTGAGCTGGTATCAAAAAAATTTGATTAGATGGTTGGATAAATATAAATATACATATGACGGATTGTCCAATGCTCAGCAAAGGGCAGTGACAGCTGTAGATTAAAGAGATCCTGGACGGGATTCTTTACCGATCTCACAGTGATTCTGCAGACACATCAAAGGTAAGTAAAGATGTACTCTTACCAGATCCTAGGGTAACTTAGGCATATCAATCCTCTGGCATCGGGAAAGGGAGATAACATCGACCACTTCCGGTTCTTCCACCTCGGATTGAAAAAATCTCCACTGGAATAAAATAGTATTCCACACTAATGCAGACTCCAAGTCTCAATCATAGAACCAAGGGAGAAAAAACAAGGGCTCGCAATGGTGAAATACTTCCAGGAGATTTAATAAAATATGTGCAGCAAATTACACATCAACATTTAAAATTGCTGGCTAAAAATGACATAAAAACAAAAGCAGCAACAAAACGATTACGTGCGCCCGCGCTTGCGGGGTCACGTGTAACGCGGTGACGTTAGTGCGTGGCTCCGCCCTGACCGGTTTCAACACAAAATGACGTTGGTAAAAGGGCTGGTAGTAGAAAGGACAGTCTATTCGCTAGAATCTTGGTTAAAATTTGGTAATCAGAATTTAATAGGGCGATGGACGATAGTTGTCGGGAAGGGATGAATCTTTACCCGGTTTAGGAATAACGGTTATAAAAGCATGCAAAAACGAAGAGCGTGGTAATTTAGCCTGGAGTAGCGAGGTTAAAAGGGCAAACATATGTGGAGTTAGAGTCGTTAAGAACGTCTTGTAATAGGAATAAGGAAGGCCGTCTGGACCTGGGGCTTTATGTGAGGGGAGGTGTTTTATTACTTCAGTTATTTCCTCAGCTGAAACAGATTGATTTAATGAGGAGCGTTGGTCCTGCGACAGTCTGGGGAGGTGTACAGATACCAAAAAAAGCATCTAGTCTGTCTTGTGGGAACTGTGCGTGTGGGTCTGTGCTCAGGCAGTTATATAGTTTACTATAAGGCCACATGCACACGATCAGTCCATTCGAAGGACCGTTTTCATCGGTTCACCGATGAAGCTGACTGATGGACTGATGTGCCTACACACCATCAGTTAAATAACCAATCATGTCAGAACGCGGTGACGTAAAACACAATGACGTGCTGAAAAAAATGTAAATGCTTCCAAGCATGCGTCGACTTGATTTTAAGCATGCGTGGGTTTTTAACCAATGCTTTTGCATACTAACGATCGGTTTTGACCTATCAGTTAGCCGTCCATCGGTTCGATTTTAAAGCAAGCCCTCTGTTTTTGACCGAAGGATAACGGACCGATGGGGCGTACACATGATCGGTTTGGACCAATGGAAACCGAACCTCAGTCCATTTTCATCGGTTTGAACCGATCGTGTGTACACGGCCTAATACTCTCCAAAAACTGTAGACATGGTCTGAGGACAGTGTGTAGGAGAACCATCCGATTGTATTATTTAGAAAACGGCGGGGTTTAAGCTTGTGAACCAGCATCCTGTGAGGTTTATCTGCATACTCATAAAACTTTTGCTTTGACCATAACATTGACTTTGACATTTTGTTCGTATCTACAGACTTAATGCGATTACGAATAGCAATCACCATATGCTGGCGACCCACCGTAGGAGAGCGAAGTAACTGTGCCTCCTCCGTCCGCAGCCAGGAACACTATTGTTTTTTGTAAAATAATATTATAATATTTATAAAACAAATTTCATGTTTTGATGGAAGAAAAAAATAACTATAAAATATGTTATACTAAATGTTTAACTATCAGCAAGTTCAATGTGTGAATCAGATTAGCCAGACGTTTCTTACCATCAACATCCCATGCTCCTATCCATGAGTAGCCTTAGGTCTACAACCTGGTGCTCTTCTGCTGTTGACAAATAATTACTGTCAATAGGAGGCAAAGGATTGCAAGATTTTTAGCTTAGCTACAGCTGGACAGCCTCTGGATGTATAAAATGAGGAATACACAGTTATCATGTACTGGCGATAAATAGACATAACCTTTTTGTTTTGCAGAACTCATTTTTATGATAATATGATGGTCAATGTATGTTACAGATCTAAAATAAATTAAAAGTAACAGAAATCAGCAAAATGTCCTTATTAACCCTTCCATCTCAAGCCCACTGGATGTGAATAGAAGGGAATGACTATCAATAAAGTGATACTAAAGTCTTGTTTTGTTTTCTTTTAACTAGGCATGAGCTTTATGTTCGAGTTGAACATAAGTTTGACTCGAACATTGGCTGTTGGCTCGTTTGCCGAATAGCGAACAATTTGGGGTGTTTGTGGCAAATTTCGAAATTTGTGGAACACCCTTTAAAAGTCTATGGTAGAAATCAAAAGTGCTAATTTTAAAGGTTAATATGTAAGTTTTTTGTCATAAAAAGTGTTTGGGGACCTGGGTCCTGCCCCAGGGGACATGTATCAATGCAAAAAAAGTTTTAAAAATGGCACTTTTTTGGGGAGCAGTGATTTTAACCACTTAAGCCCCGGACCATTTTGCTGGTCAAGGACTAGGCCACTTTTTGTGATTTGGCACTGCGTCGCTTTAACTGGCAATTGTGCGGTCATGCAACATGGCTCCCAAACAAAATTGAATTCCTTTATTTCCCACAAATAGAGATTTCTTTTGGTGGTATTTGATTACCTCAGACACACTTAACCCCACTGCTGCCACCTGCCGTCGGGGGGTGACGGGAGTCACCGGACAAAAGGTTAGTCCACAGTACAGCCAAGCTAGAGCAGAGACCCAAATTCAAACTAATTCAGAGCTAACTATTTCTCTAAATTCTCCCCTAAATTTAACATGAAAGTAACCAGGCGCTACACATACATGCTTGTAACAAGAGATGCAATGATGTTAATTTAGTAAAACTGGAGAGTGCAAAATCTGGTGCTGCTGAGCATGGTAGCCAATCAGCATTTACCTTCAGCTTGTTCAATTAGGCAAATGCCGCCGATTTGAGATGCGATTTGACATGTGAAATCGAATCTCAAATCGTACCAAATCATACCCAGTGTGAACCTGGGTGGAAGGTGATTTCTGTGCAGAGCTGGGTAAATCTTCAGAGTTCTCATGAACACTACAGGGAATTAGCAAAATAAATGCAACCAATTACATTTGGTTTGCAATTGACTTCCTTCTGACCTGCATTTGACCTCATTCTGACCTGCATCAACCTGCTTCAAGCTGCTTTTGGATTTCTTATGATTTGTATGGAAATAGAAGACATTATAATGCAAAGAATAAGCTATTGAGGTTCTCACCAGAGATGGGCAAGCTGTTTAGGGCGAGCATTGGTTTGGCCCTGAACAGCACCCATTCGGGTGTTGGCTGAGCAGCCAAATTTGTACTAACCAGCAGACATGTCGGGCGGACAGATTCCACCGGATAGATTTCAAAGCATGCTTTGAAATCTGTCGGGTGGAGAAATCTGTCCGCTAGCCCATACACACGAGCGGAGATGTCTGCTGAAACGGTCCATCGGACCGTTTTCAGCAGACATATCCCCTCGTGTGTACGAGGCCTTAGTGTTCCGTTTCCGCAATTTTTTTTTTTTTTTACGTTTTTCAATTTGTATTAGTGGTAGGCCCCAATTGTACACAGTTTATAATGCACCAAGCATCACATTTTATTTTTTCTATTGTCATTGCATCTTTTTTATAATTGTTGTTCCCCTGCCCCCTTTTTTTTACAGTGCAACTGTCAACCACAATTTGTCTTACTGTGATGCTGGTGTTCCCCCTTGTCTATTATTATATATTTGTTTTTAGTTATTCAATTTGTGTCAGCGGCAGTCCTCAACATTTCATTACATTTTTGGAATCCAATCGCCCATTTCCTATTATCTAAATAATTTGTGTAATAAGCCCCCCCATCATGTCTGGGAGGCCAACAAGGAGAGGTACCTTTGTCATACAATCAGCTGAATTATTTGAACACAGCGTCAGCCACTTGCTTCTTAAGGATGCACAGCCAATACATGATTCTGATGTTGGTTCTGAGGTTGATGAAGAGAGTAACATGAGCCTATACAGAGGGGATAAAACAGCAAATTGGCAGTCCCCCCATGTTCCCCCATGAACTTGGGCCTGAGTGTACTATAATTTGGCTTCTTCACATAAGGCTTGCTCCCATCCAAAGTCTGCCAAAGAGATGCCAGAATGTATGTAAAAAAATCTCCAATCGTGTTCCAAATGCACTAAATTGTGGCCTCATCATACAGACTGGCTCGTTGTTTACAAAATAGAGAAAGCTTGCAAGGAAAATCAATTTAAATGTATTGTTTTCTTTATATATGTCAGTTTTGCTGCAGCAGGCTCTATAGATGCTACATAGACCACTTTACAGGCAAGCTAAAGGGACCCCCAGGCACTATATTTAAAGGAATTCTACATTTTTGTTGTTTCACTTTAGGCATCATTAAAATAACTGGTCATTCATTAGCGACAAAAACAAACGGCAGTCCTGCCACATTATCTTCAGCAGGTGGCAATCCCAAGCCACCATTCTGGAGCCATTTGTAAAACTCTGTCTGTGCGATGACTCCACTATCTGCCATTCTTCTCCATGTCCACATACAAGAACTTGTATGTCGCCGACACCACCACCATCATTAAATACATAGAATTTGATGTTAAAGGAGAAAACTTACCTTAATATAGTCCTTCTGCAGGACTCGCCAAGTAGCGCACGTGGTGACTAGCCTTTTTTTGGGAGTGATGGCTTGCAGCATGCAGGTGTCCTGCCTCATAATATAATGGGACAGAAAAACTGACAAACGGTGGAATTCTCCTGGATCTCCCGCAGCACAGGCATATAAGAGAATTGCTCATGCTGAAGTGTGGAAAGTTTTATTTTTAATGCATTTGTTATAAGGTTGATTTATACAATTTTTTGTAACAATTGTCACATTTGTTTTGGGAAATTTGTATAGAAACAGTGCATCTTATGGATACACAAACGTAGAATCAGGCCTTGACCGTTACAGCCTTGGCAAACTGACATCACAAGAAATCTCAAGAGATGTAGCTATGCTCTTAAACCACTGTGGCTTAAAACCAAATCCCTGCCAGACGTCACTCTATATAAATCTGATCCCTGCTTCTATGCTGCCGAACAAACTTACTTTGTTACCTCATAATAATGCCTTGTGATCCAGTCCTCCTTGTGATCCAGTCCTTATTGTCTCTTCTCTACCTTTAACTTTCTGTTTTTTCCCCCACCCCCTCCACCCACTAACGTAGTCACTGCCCAAGAGATTGCCAATCACTTAAAAAAAAGCCTGATGCAATATGTTATGTCACCTGCACTGTACAGATATAATCCTAACCTAACACACCTTGTCAACACTTTCCTCTTTTCCTTGTTTGAACTAGCTACTACTAAAGAGGTAGCCAAACTTTTCTCAGATGCCCACCTAACCAATTGTCACATAAATTCTGTTTGCTCACAACTACTACAGTCACCCTCCTCTTCTATTCCAAGCTCTTTTCTTGGGAGAGTGAGTGTGATTAGCAAAGGGCCATTCAGCACTGTCCAGACTGAGGGTCAGGGGTCCTGCAGCCACATAGTGGAAATTAAAGCTTTGACAAGCTTAAACCAGACACTGAAATAAGTCACAAAACTGCTATATATACTGCTGATGAGAAAAGGTATTTAGCAGTTCATATTTACTAAAATATTTGCATTTCCATGTTCTGTATACTGTGGGAGACCAGATTTAGACAATACAAGGTCCAGGGTTTAGTAACACTTTAACCATATTTTGTTTTATTGTATTGTAACTGTACTATCATCCTTTATACTATATATTAAGTGTTGCACACGTTGTTGGTTTATATAATCCTGTATAATAATAATAATAATAATAATATTATAAACAATGTTTACTAATGTTAATTTTCCTTATTATATTGTGGTACAGTATCCCTGATGAAGAATGCTGTACATATTTTTTTTGCAATGCTTTGAATTCTGCCGGTAGTAGGACTAGCTGTGAAATGTGACAGACACGGGCTGAACAGCAGAAACCTGTACAACACAATGATTTGAACCTTGATCTCCAATACTGTACATGGTGACATAATTGTCTGGAGCAATGGCTTTTATGTAAATATGTATGCATTTAAATATGTGTAGTATTATTTATTTTATATAAGGTTTTTTTGCTTGGTTGGCATTAAAATTTCACCAGAGGAATTTTAGTGTATTTCAGACATACTATTGTATATGACCTGTGATATAAAACTGTGTTCCACAACCTCACCTTAGTAGCAGAGTTTGGCGATTCCTCACCCAGTTTTAAGCCTCCTACACAGCTGTTTCTGTTTCAGTTAATGATTGCGTTTGAACCTACATATGTAATTGATGATCATTAGCTCATGCTTGCTATAATTGCTTAACCGCTTGCCGACCAGCCACCCAATTATACGGCAGCAGGTCGGCTCTGCTGGGCGAGATCACGTAGATCTACATCATCTCGCTGAGCAGCCAATAGGGACGCGCCCCTGACGCCGACACGCATGCTGGTGGGCGTGATCACCACCGGGCACCCGCGATCGCTCGTTACAGAGCGAGAACCAGGAGCTGTGTGTGTAAGCACACAGCTCCTGGTCCTGTCAGGGGGAGAAATGCCTGATTGTCTGTTCATACAATGTATGAACAGTGATCAGTCATTTCCCCTAGTCAGTCCACCCCCCCCCTTTAGTTAGAACACACCCAGGAAACATACTTAACCCCTTCCTGGCCCGCTATTGTTAACCCCTTCCCTGCCAGTGGCATTTTTATAGTAACCAATGCATTTTTATAGGTTGTAGATAGATTGGAGAAATATCGCGCTGCTTTAGGTAAATAATGTGAGCCGCTAAACACAGCTAAATAGAAAACAATAAGCAAAAAATAATGTGGATAAAAAAATGTGTAGCGCTAAGTAAATAGAATATAAATAAATATATCTATGTGCTAAAAAATTGTATGTGATTAGAAAATATGATCATAGAAAGAATATTTTGTGAAAAAATAACCAACTATACACAATAAAAAAAAAAAAAAAAAAAAAAAAAAAAAAAAAAAAATAATGACAAGTAACCAGTGAACAAAATTAAATAGTCACTAGTATAAGAAATGGAATGTCCTGAACAAAAAAATTGCAATCGATGTCCAAATCCAAAAGCTATAAGTGTTCAATATAAACAAGTGATGTCCTCTATGCGCACTCTTGTGTGGTGATATAAAAAAGGAAGAAGACCTTCACCCAATAAAGCATGGAGGCTTACCAGATCAAGTGGACTCTGCCAGCTATACAGACTGGAGAGTCACATAAGCTTTGGATCATCCAGCGTGGATCGAAGCCTCATAGAACTGCCGGTGACAGGGATGTACGTCAGTATAGTAATCCGGGAGGGGGACTTCAGTTATCCAGGGCTTGATGCTCAGTAGGTATACGTTGAGAATAGTGTGTAGGAGAAAGGAAGGAGCAATAGTGTGATACCGTCACGGTATTAAAAGATTTAATAAGTAATGAACTTACATGGATCAGGATAAAAAAAGCGCGCTTGCAGTCATAATGTGGCGACAGTAGAATCTTCCCTGACGCGTTTCGTGTACAAACACGTTGTCAAAGGGTAACAGACCACCATAGCCACTTGAATATAAATACACAATAAGTGGTCCCTTAATGAGAGTCACACTCACCTCACATGCAAACATCATTAATTAGTTCACTTCCTGGATAGGCCAAAATGGTGTCTGGGCTTGAGTTCCAAGCCTCATTATGAGTGTATAGTAATGGCATACAAAACTGAAAATATCTTGGATCATAAGCCACTCGCCCGTCCAATTGAGGTTAAATAATAAAAATACTAAAGAAACACAAAGGCTGCATAATGAGCCTGAGTGTTTATGATGTATAAACACAGGATATACCCAGATAGCAGCCCGTATATAGGCAGCTCTTCTGAGTGAATCCCTCAATAAAGATGGCGTCGGAAGACCTAATACATCACAAGTAGGGGACCCATAGATAGATCTACATGGGGCCTCGAGTGATGTGACGTCGTGCGACGTGTAAAGCGCGGTGACGCGCAAGTCCGTAGGCGAGTCCATCTACGTACCAACGCGGGCCCCGTGACGCACTAATAAAGAGGTGCCGGGCGCGGACGGCGTAGCGAAGAACTACGCTTACCCAATCAGACGGCGCGCACGTGAGTCACAGCCACTGTGCGGTCAATGATTGGAGAACATGCCCCTCACATATTTTACACCGTGCGCGTCACGACGAACGCTGTAAAAAACACGTGGTACGTTGCATCACATGCGCTCCACATGTCATGTGATGCGCTCCATCGTATGCGTTCCATCTGTCACGTGATGCGCTCCATCACAAGCGCTCGTCAGGGTCCACATTAAATGGATAAAAATAAGTTAGAAAAAAATTTTGCAATATGGGAAGAAAAAAGTTACAATGTATAAAATTGATGAGTCAATGAAGTAAATAAATGACTCTCAAAAAAAATAAATTGGTAAACAAGTATAAAAGGACAACCTTAATAATAAAGGGATAAAGGAGGCGTTCGCAGTAGCATTACATTTATGACTAAAAGAACAAAAGGAAGGCCGGCCTTAATATTAAATGGGTCCTGGAAGTAATGGAAGTATATCGGAGGGCAATGAATAATTGGGAATAATTAAATGTGCGAACTGGAAATGTGAGTGGGACTCTCAACCAGGGCACCACGCACAAATGATTTCCAAATTACAATTATACATTCGATACAATATGTAATAAACAAATATTCATTGAATAATATATGTACCAACAAACACGTTTCACGAAGTGAAGCATAGTAAATACAATAAAAAATAATAAATATATAAATGAATAATAAATACTGTAACATGATGTGTGTTAGTGAAAACATATGACCATATCATGTCTCACATAATAAACAAATAATCATTGAATAATATATGCACCAAAAAACACGTTTCGCAAAATGAAGCATAGTAAATAAATAAAAAAATAAAAAAATAAAAAAATGAAAAATATAATAAATATATAAATGAATAATAAATACTGTGACTTGATGTGTGTTAGTGAAAACATATGACCATAGCATGTCTCACATTAGGACTTATCAATGAATGAATTGATGTCCCAGTCTACATTCAAGCCTAATGGGCGGTGGGACTGGAGTTCAAAAATCCAGAACGTTTCTAAACGTGAAACGCCCCTAGTTTTAGCACCACCCCTCCATGGAGCTTCATATTTGTCAATTATTAAGAACTGGGAGCCACTAGGATCTCTATTATGATATTGTTTGTAGTGTCTTGGGACAGTATGATTGACATCCCCACTTTTAATGAGAGAAATGTGTTCACCAACTCGTACTGAGAAAGATCTGATCGTACGGCCCACATATTGCTTGCCACACGGACAAGTAATTAAATACACTATGTAACTAGTTTCACAAGTACAGAATTGTCTGATAGCATACTGTTTGTGTGTAATCGTGGAGGAAAAATGTGTGACCTTGCGTTGCAGAGGTGTATTGTGCTGGCATACTTTGCATTTTTTGCAAGGAAAGAAACCAACCATTTGGTGAAAAAAAGAAATCTTTTTTGGGGGATTAATGATGTTAGGGGCAATGCGATTGTGTAGTGATGGTGCTCCCCTAAAGACTACCTTTGCTCGTTCTGGGAGTATAGAATTCAGTATAGTATCATTTCTGAGAATGTCCCAGTGTTTGTTGATAATATTCACCACTTGTTTATGTTGGATGGAAAACGAGGTAGTCATAGCGAACCTAAACTTATCATCAACTGGAAGCTTGGGTTTGACTGCAACTAATGATGATCTATCAAGGGTAAGTGCTCTTTGGATTTCTGAATTAACTAATTCTGTTGAGTACCCTTTCTCCACAAATCTATGTTTTAACATTTCTGCCTCAGTTAGAAAAGATGTAGTATCTGTACAATTTCTCCGGAGCCTGAAAAACTGGCTCCGAGGTACGGATTTAAGCCATGAGTTGTGATGGCAACTGTCAATAGGGATGAAGGCATTTCTGTCTGTTGGTTTAAAATAAGTCTTAAACTGGAATTTGCGATTAACCAGTGCTATTTCCAGATCTAGAAAATGTACACTGGTGTTGCTAAATTCAAATGTAAGTGATATCCCTCTGTCATTCTGGTTCAAATCATTGAAGAAGGACTGTAATGTATCAGAGCTACCATTCCATAGGAGGAGGATGTCGTCTATATATCTAGCCCAGATGACAAGGGATGGGTGATTTTGCAGATAGACGACATCCTCCTCCCACTTGGCCATGAAAAGGTTCGCAAGGCTAGGTGCGAACTTGGCCCCCATAGCTACACCTTTTTGTTGAAGGTAATAGCACTCATTGAACCAAAAATAATTGTGTTTGGTTGCAAATTCAAGCAACTCTATGATGTAGTTGCTCTGAAATGGGGCAATGGTAGGTTCTTTATTTAAAAAGTGTTGCACTGCTGTGATGCCCAAGTGATGCGGGATGCAAGTGTAAAGGGAGGCCACGTCTGCGGTGGCAAGTATGTAGTCACCTTTAACTTCCAATTGCTCCAATAGTCTGATTGTATCACCCGTATCTTTAAGATACGATGGAGTCTTCCTAACCAGAGGTTGTAAATAATGGTCTATGTATTGGCCTATACGGGCCGTGACAGAATCAATGCCACTGACTATTGGTCTCCCTGGCGGTTGGGTAGAGTGCTTGTGTATCTTAGGTAGATAATAAATGGTAGGTATGCGTGGTGCTTTTGGTACAAGGAAAGCCTTTTCTTTTTTATTTAAGATTTTCAAATCAAAACCTTTATTAACCAAGGTTTGTAATTGTTTTTTGTAAATATTGGTGGGATTACTAGGAATCTCTTTGTATGTATCAGGTTCATTAAGTATCCGTAACATCTCAGTCTCATACTGGGATTTGTCTAAAATCACAATGCCTCCGCCTTTGTCGGCGGGGCGTATGACTAGATCCTTACGGTCACACAAAGATTTCAACCCAGACTTCGATAGGGAGGGTGTGTATGGTGTCTTAACAGATAGTTTAGACAAATCGCTAAGGACGCATTCCCTGAAAATCCTAACAGCTGGTGCTACTGTTACAGGGGGATTAAACAGGGAAGGATTAGACAATCCAGAATGCACTGTCCCTGATGTCGCTGCCCTGTCTGTGTATCTTTGTGTGTTGGAACTTATATATCTTTGTATGTTGATCTTACGGATATATTTTTGGATATCAATAAAGGTCCCAAATTTACTTAATTGCTTGGGTGGAGCATATTTGAGACCTTTATCTAATATCGATTGCTCGTCAGGTGTAAGTGTCTTAGTGCTAAGGTTGAAAACACCCTGGCATTTTATGTTCTCCTTCTTTTTCCTTTTCTGGATTCTCCTGCCACTTCTGCAACCTCTCTTGGGTTTGGACCTTTCTTTGCGAAATGGTCCTCGTGAAAACCCCGTTCACCATAAGTATCTGACCTTTCTTGGTAGAGTGGGGTTAACTCATGGCTATCCGCCCCATAGTAATAAGAGTCATGTTCACGTCTTTGTTCCCTTAAAGGAGAGAACCTATTATGTGTTGGAACGGAGGGTGCATACTGTGGGTGGGAGTATTGAGGATATGCTTCATAATATTCTCTATATGGACCTGGTGAGGCATAGCTGCCTCGTCCATTTTGGAAGCGTGGTGGGTAGTGTTGAGAACCACCCCTAGATTGGCCTCTACCACCACGTTTTGCCCTATTATTACCCCTTCCCCTGGTGTAATTCCTCGGAGTACGAGGACTGGGGTATGCCGGTCTAGACTGAGAGAGCGGTATGGCCCTTGAGGTGTCACTACCCCTCTGAGTTAGATGGTTAGATCCAAACTGAGCAGCGACAACTCCAGGAGCCATAGAAGGAACTGGAAGAGATGGTAATCCAGATTCTGTGGCGGGAGTCGTGTCCATTGCTGGAACTGATGTGGTAGATGTGACAGACTTCTGCCAACCAAAAACACAATTATTTTTGTAATCGCCCACATCACGAGAATACTTTTTGTGTTTTTTATTTCGCTGATCACGGTCCTCTTTTTCCAAATGGTTCTGAAGATTGGACGAAAGAGAGCCATACTCAAGCGAATTTTTGTGTGTGGAGAGTTTATCTTTTATTTCTTGAATCTCTCTATCAAAGGAGAGCAATCTATTCCTTTTCTTAGAGACAAGAAAACTCAAAAAACCAACACCTGCTTCATTGAAATAACTAAACCAGGCACTAATTTCAGAGTCACCCTTCACTATAAAAATGCCAATGGTCCCAAAAATGTGTCAAAAGTGTCCGAAGTGTCTGCCATAATGTTGCAGTACCGATAAAAATCGCTGATCGCGGCCTTTACTAGTAAAAAAAAAAATATTAATAAAAATGCAATAAAACTATCCCTTATTTTGTAAACGCTATAACTTTTGCGCAAACCAATCAAAAAATTTAGAAGAATACGTATCGGCCTAAACTGAGGAAAAAAAATGTTTTTTTTATATATTTTTGGGGGATATTTATTATAGCAAAAAGTAAAAAATATTCATTTTTTTTCAAAATTGTCACTCCATTGTTGTTTATAGCGCAAAAACTAAAAACCGCAGAGGTGATCAAATACCACCAAAAAAAAGCTCTATTTCTGGGAAAAAAGGACACCAATTTTGTTTGAGAGCCAGGTTACACGACCGCACAATTGTCAGTTGTCAGACAGTGCCGAATCACAAAAAGTGGCCTGGTCTTTGACCAGCAATATGGTCCGGGGTTAAGTGGTTAATCATGCACCTGACTCCAATCCTAAAAAATCCCTGATTGCACGTGTAAAAAGTGTGAAAATGTAAGAATTGATGCTGGTTTCAAGTCAAAGTATAGTCCCACCAAATATTGATTTGATTTCGATTTCTGTTCCTCTTCGCTCACTTTGCATAAATTGATCAAAATAAACAAAGAAATTATATATTTTTAAAAGCATTCTTATTGCAGCATTTCTTCAAAACTGTCCAAAACCTTCACACAGTACTATAATTGTGATCATGTGTTCCTTGTGAGGTGTTTCCGCTACTTTGATTGCATAATGAACATTTTTATGTTCTCTTTTTTTTTTTTACAGGACATTCCTGTAACAAGTCTGTATACCATCTGTTCCTCTATCTATCAGCAATAATAAACCTTCATCCTATTCCAACATAATAACTAGAAACATAACATTCTTTCAGAAAATTATTTAATTAGTTTGGCAGAAACAAGGCCTAGCTAGGAGTTCTAATTGAATATGTCTATCATTTCAGAGACTTTTGTACCTCTCTGATTTTAGTTCAATACTTGCTTTTGTTGTCATATAGTTAATTTACAAAATAGCACATCTTTAGCATGAAAATCATGTTGGGATTTTCCCTGGTGTAATTGAAAAGGAAAACGTAAGAGAGAATTCAGAAATGGGCAACGGTATTAATAAAATAAATGAAAGGGCTAAATTACAGTAATAGATTGTAAGAATTAGGTTTGTCCAATTTGGAAATATAAAGACTCTGAAGACTTGACCTAATTATACTATATAAATATAACCAAGGACAATAAAAACATTGACTGATGAACATTATGTGCCAAGAACAAAACAAAGGACAAGGGGACATCAATTCGAAAGGAGAAAACTGTAATTTACAGATTTCTTACTGTATATGGTTGTAAGTGGAACAGACAGATAGACATAATTTTAAGTGTTGAGCTATATATACATATATTAAAAAAATCAGGTTCAAACAGATGTTTTACTCCTTTGTGACCAAATGTATTTGATGCAAAAATTTAGCAACGCTAACATGTGTTTTGGTGATTGCTTTGCATGCCTAAACAATTTCTATATATTTTTGAGACTTTTATTTGGTGTTCTGTTTTTTATTTTAGGGTGAAAATGTGCAAGAATAACAAATATGGTTTTATTTTATTTATTTCTGTAGTTAACCACTTAAGGACCGGACCAATATGCTGCTAAATGACCCAAGGGGTTTTTACAATTTGGCACTGCGTCGCTTTAACAGACAATTGCGCGGTCGTGCGACGTGGCTCCCAAACAAAATTCACGTCCTTTTCTTCCCACAAATAGAGCTTTCTTTTGGTGGTATTTTATCACCTGTGCGGTTTTAATTTTTTTGCGCTATATACAAAAATAGAGTGACATTTTTGAAAAAAAAACAATATTTTTTACTTTTTGTTATAAGAAAAATCAAATAAACTAAATTTTAGTCAATCATTTAGGCCAAATTTTATTCAGCCACATGTCTTTAGTAAAAAAAAAATCGCAATAAAAAAAAAATTAGCTACCTAGCGGGAACAGCGACACTAATACAGCGATCAGAAAAATGATCGCTTAGTGACGCTGGCAATAGGGAGTGAAAGGGTTAACTAGGGTGGTGATCAAGGGGTTAAAACTTTATTAGGGGGGGTACTGGGGCTACCCTGAACCTAACACTAACTGACTGTCACACTGCCTGTCACACTGACACTAAATACAGTAATCATACATGTATGATTACTGCATTCAGTGACACTGTGACAGGGGGAGGGGGGGCGATCGGGGGGGGGGGGGTTAAATGTGCCTATGTGTAGTGTGTGTTAGTGTAGTGTTAGTGCAGACTTACTGTGCGATGTGATCTCTCCTCAGCGGTGGTTAAAAAAAACGCTGAAGGAGAGATCACATCGCTTCCTCCTTCCTGGAGGGTGGGGCAGACAAAAACGAATAGCCGCCCCCTCATCCCGGATCGCTCGGCCAGCTACAGGGACCGCCGTATGTATGGGGGGGTCCGATCGGACCCCCAAACCCCCTCAAGGCACCAACGTATATATACGTTGATGTGCCTGTCGGTGCCATTCTGCCGACTAGATGTACATGCGGTGGTCCTTAACTGGTTAAAGGGTCACTAAAGGAATTTTTTTAAGCTAAATAGCTTCCTTTACCCTAATGCAGTCCTGGATTCATGTCCTCATTGTTCGTTTTTGCTGTAATCCTTCTCTGTTCTGCACACTTCTTGGTTGTCTGTTTCCTTATGAAAAAAGTACTGGGAGCTTCTCTCTGTGGTCTCTAATCAAGAAGGTGTGATTACTGTGTGTCTAAAACCCCTCAGAACCAATCACTTTCATTTTAAAAACAAACACTGCCCTGTATTGGCTCTGTGTCTCTGTCCTTCACAGAAGCATGGAACTAGATGAAAAACTAAACTGAAACTGCAGGCACATTATATGATTGATTTTTATCTATTTTTAATCATTTTTAAAAGGAATCAGTTAACTATTATGTCTCTATACCCTGTAAACAGTCATTTTAGCAAAAAAATGTTTTCCTTTACAACTCCTTTAACCACTTCCCAACCGCCGCATGTAGATATACGTCCACAGAAGGGAACGTTAAGGCAGATGGACGTATATATACGTCCCAGCCTTTCCGCGGGTCGGGGGTCCGATCGGGACCCCCCCGCTACATGCGGCGGTCGGAAACCTGCGGGGAGCGATCCGAGACGAGGGCGCGGCTATTCGTTTCTAGCCGCCCGCTCGCGATCGCTCCCCGGAGCAGAAGAACGGGGAGAGCCGTATGTAAACACGGCTTCCCCGTGCTTCACTGTGGCGGCTGCATCGATCGAGTGATCCCTTTTATAGGGGGACTCGATCGATGACGTCAGACCTACAGCCACACCCCCCTACAGTTGTAAACACAAACTAGGTGAACCCTAAATCCTACAGCGCCCCCTGTGGTTAACTCCCAAACTGCAACTGTCATTTTCACAATAAACAATGCAATTTAAATGCATTTTTTGCTGTGAAAATGACAATGGTCCCAAAAATGTGTCAAAATTGTCCGAAGTGTCCGCCATAATGTCGCAGTCACGAAAAAAAACGCAGTAGTAAAAAAAAAATAATAATAAAAATGCAATAAAACTATCCCCTATTTTGTAAACGCTATAAATTTTGCGCAAACCAATCGATAAACGCTTATTGCGGTTTTTTTTACTAAAAATAGGTAGAAGAATATGTATTGGCCTAAACTGAGGGAACAAAAAAATTATATATGTTTTTGGGGGGATATTTATTATAGCAAAAAGTAAAAAATATTGAATTTTTTTCAAAATTGTCGCTCTATTTTTGTTTATAGCGCAACAAATAAAAACCGCAGAGGTGATAAAATACCACCAAAACAAAGCTCTATTTGTGGGGAAAAAAGGACGCCAATTTTGTTTGGGAGCCACGTCGCACGACCGAGCAATTGTCTGTTAAAGCGACGCAGTGCCGAATTGTAAAAACGCCTTTGGGCATTTAGCAGCATATTGGTCCGGGGCTTAAGTGGTTAAGTTATTATTATATATATTTTTTTACAATGTATTTGTATCTGACATTTTCACTTCTGATTGTCAGTAGGGATGGGAGCTATAAGTGATAACTAGGATTGACAATCACCCACCATATAGAGTTTTATCTGATGGCTCTTAAGATGTTTGTTAACATATGTCCAGAAAGAGGTATGATTATTGAATTCCCAACCTAACCTTTGCATAGATTGCCCAGCCGGCAAGACAACAATATAAGCACCAGCAGACTTAGGCCGCGTACACACGATCGGTCCAACCCGATGAGAATGGTTCGACGGACCATTTTCATCGGGTCACCGCTGAAGTGGTCTGATGGTCTGATGTGTGTACACACCATCAGTTCAAAAACTGATCGTGTCAGAATGCAGTGACGTAAAACACAATGATGTGCTGAAAAAACGAAGTTCAATGCTTCCAAGCATGCGTCGACTTGATTCTGAGCATCCGTGGGTTTTTGAACCGATGCTTTTGTGTACTAACCATCGGTTTGGACCGATGAAACTGGACTTCAGTCAATTTTCATCGGTTTGGACCTATCGTGTGTACGCGGCCTGAGAGTGAGCATCACTGGGGGAGGTTAACTAAGCAGTTAACCCTTTAAACAAAATAGCCACCACCCCATCTTTTAACAGACACATGTAGCATTCACAGCATCCTGATCTTAAAACTGTCTGTATCATTTGTTGTCACACCTAAACAGGAATGTAACAGGGTTTACACTATCTACATTCAGAGACTCTTTTAAATAATGTTTTGATAAAAAAAAAAAAATACATTAAAAATATTTACAGAAAAATATATTAGAAAATAGACAAAATCAACATTAAAATAAAATGGCTTGTATTGGATGCCAGGGGTGGGTGAGGGATTCTGGAGTTGGAGAGGAGAGGAGAGATTTTGGAGGGAAAGAGCCTCTAAACCCTGATTACAGTGACTTTGGTAAAAAGAAAGTTACCCTGCCTGCAAGAGAGGCTTTAAAAGCAGTTGTAAGGAGTTAGTAAGGAGTTAGAATCTATCTATGAGGTGAAGTGGTCCACAACTGTGAGAAATTGCAGCCTGTCGGATGACTGAGACTCTTTATTGTTGAGTTTTTGTAGCTCATCTAATTCCAAGTGTGGGGCTGAGGTACTAGAGGTGAGCCAGGATTATGAACTGTTTGCCTTTATTTTTGCTGAAGCTATTTGTGTTTGCCTGCTTTGAGCAACCAATAAGGATTATCTGCTTCCACAAGCAGCTATCTGGTAATCTCAGACTTTCCCTAGTACAGGTTTTAAAATTGCAATCTGATCGATTCTTGGTTTGGCTCAGAGTAAGCCCATTCTGATGTTTGGAAGAGTCACTGGCTCTCAGAAAGTATCTCTCTATATATTTCATAGTTTTGATCATTAAATGAGTACCCACATCTGCTGATGTGGCCATTTTTTCATGTTCCAGGAAAAGGTGGCTGAGAACCAATTCCTTTCAATGAAAGGTGCAGAGGGGGAGTGGTAAATGTGTTGGACAGTACTTTAATGCTCAGAGTATACAAGCTTAATGTCAACCAAGGTTTCACTATCTGACAACAAGCATATTATTTAGCAGAATGAAATTATGATTTTCTTTTAATACTGCATGATGTACACTATGATATAGATCTTATGTGTATTTCTCTTTGTAGGTCTGATTTTTTTTTTAAGCCTTCTGGTAATATAGTCTTCTTGTAATATAGGTTTGTTTGGTGTCTGAGTATGCATGCCAATTTTAGGAAGTTAACTTCATTACCATAGAAGTAATTAAATATTTCAGTTTAGAGTTTGAACTGTTCAGTTCTAGGTTAAAATACCAGACCAGACGTGTATTTCTTAAGCTGCTGTCCTGGCAGCGTATGACTTGACCTTTTATTATAAGGCATCACTTGAAGTCCTTTGAGGACCCCGGATAAGTAAAGTTTATGATGCTCTGCATTTCTTTTCTTGTCTAGTACATTTAAGTCTGACCGGATTTGTTACTGAGTGACATGTGTTGGGGAAAATAAGATAAATTTAATAGATTGCAGTGCTCTTAGGTTCCTTCAGTTTTGCCCCACAGGAAGTATATTATTCGTTATATCATCCAGGGAAACCACTGTGTCTTATATTTGTCTATACCATTGTTTGGATATGTATTAATATTATGTGAATTATAAAAATGTGATATTATTTTAATACATGCCTATAAAGTCCATTATTCCCAATTCTAGTATTTCAAGATTTGAGGAAAATAAGGGTAACACAATGGTCAATACTACTTCCGAAACCCCCCCCCCCCCCCGGTTCGCACCAGAACACCTCAAATAGGCAAAAAGTTCTAGCGAACATGCAAACCCTATTAAAGTCTATGGGACACAGACACGAAAACCACTTGTCACTCGAGGCAATGTAATATGACGACGGCAGAAACCCTCCGTCTCACAGTGCCGCCAACATATGACGTCCTCGGCTTCCCAGCATTGTAGAGAGCGTGCTCGCTGCATCACTCGGGACCAGATGCGCGTGCCTGGTGGCCGCAATGTCCAGTGGTCACCCACGATTAATGGTAACAGAACAGGACCGTGGATCTGAGTGTGTAAACACACAGATCCACATCTTGTCAGGTGAGAGGAGACCGATGGTGTGTTCCCAGTATAGAGGAACACCGATCGGTCTCCTCTCCTTGTGAGTCTCCTCCCCTTACAATTAGAATAACTCCCTAGATAACACAATTAACCCCTTGATCACCCCCTAGTGTTAACCCCTTTCCTGCCAGTCACATTTACACAGTAATGAGTGCATTTTATTTTTACTCCATAAAGATTTTATTGAAACAAATTTTCTTTAGGCATAAGGCATAGGCATAAATGAATCCATGAGCCAGATGAAAAATATACAAGTACATTTTGACCAAGCATACACATAGCATGCCTAAACATTTCTACACAGTGAGTTGAGTCATATATGGGGTGTTGATGTTTAGACATTGTAATCTTAGAAAAGGGAAAATAAAGAAAAATAAAAAATAAAGAAAAGAGAAAAAAAAGAGGGATAAAGATAGAACAAAGGGGGAAGAGAAAGAGGGGGAGGGGAGGGGGCCAAAAAAAATGGGGGTAGATAGGGTGGAATAAGGGGGTTGAAAGTGGGGAGTGAGGAAGAGGAAGGGGTGTAATGGGGAGAGGGGGTGCAAAAGTCACCAACTACCCTCTCCAGCATCTAATGGCTAAGACATGAAGATACTTCATGCCATTAGTGTGAGCCTGAATCTGCATTAAGGATCCAAGGCAAAATGGCTTCAATCTGATATTAGTTTACGCTTTCTAGAAGGTCTTGGTATGGTTGAGAGCTTTTGAAGGTTGTCCAGGCTTCCCATGTAGCAGTGAATTTTGCAATGTTATCTGCATCGGTATAAATCAATTCTTCCATCTTAGTGACCTGATTAATTTGAGCAGCCCATTGAACCGTGGGGATGAAGACTGCCAATGGACTGGTATACATATCTGAGCAGCATTATTCATGTGCATTGCAACCGACTTAAAGTACTGTTTTTTTAGAAATTTTAGTTTAGTAGAAGATACTGTGCTGGGGGAAATTCTAGTGGGAGCATAGACACCGTTGTTGTCAAATTGGGCACTTTATGCCAGAAAGGTTGAAGTGTTGGGCAATCCCACCAGATATGAAAGAACACGCCCTGTTCTTTGCCACATTACCAGCACTGATCATAAATAGAAGGGGAGAACTTATGGTCTATGTCCAGGATTTTGTACCAGCGGGTTTTCAGTTTGTACCCATTTTCCTGGAGAGAGAGATTCAGGGACCCTTTGTCAATGTACAAATGTATGCGGTCCCAGTTCTTCTCATCTATCTCCTAGCCCAAGGTAGATTCCCAATAGGCACGTTTGGAGTGTAGAAGTGCGAAGGACTCCCTGAACAGGGAAGCATAGAGCATGGATATGACATGACTTTTCAGGGTCAGCATTTTAGCGTGTGGCCATTCAGATTCCAGATAAGCTTGGAGGGAAGTTTAGATTGCCTCTCACCGAGTAATGGGGCAGAATTTAGCTGAGACTGAGTGGGCCGTGCAAGCATTGCCAAACTCCTGAAGGGTGGCTCCAACTAGGGGATGAGTTAAAGCAATTGGGGACACATGTATTTTGGAGAGCCAAGGGGCAATGCATAAGTCAGAGTTTGTTGTGAAGTATTCTAGGGTCACTGTCAGAAAAAGGTACTCACGGGGCGTGGCTTGCGCGCGCACGAGAATGGCCGCTTGAGCTGTGAGCTCCGCCATCCAGACCGGACACCGAGCGACTACAGGGTGAATCCGCTGCATCACTAAGCTCCACAAACACTGGACTGGACTCCCCAAGCCCCGCTGACATGCCGTCCCGCAAACGATCGCAAGAACGGGGCCCAAAGAAGCTGGAACCTTTTCTCCTTCCAGCCCCGCCAGAGAAACCAAGATGGCGCCGCCGGAGGTACCGCGCGGCAGACGCTGGACTACACAGACCTCCCTGACGCCCAGCCACAGGGTCTTCTCCCCTCACAGCAGCACCCTGTCCCACCTAACCCCGCGCCTTCAACCCCGGGGATACAGAGCCCAGCTAAATCGAGGATGCGGATGGACATCAACAACCAGGCCTCCATAACAGTGAGTACAGGCCTACACAATGACTCTGCCATATCCTCTCTGCAGTCCTCCATTGCTCAATTCCCGACCACGGGACAACCGGTGCTTGACACCACGATGAAGGACATGTTAGTAACTTTACAATCCTCCCTCATGACTAACCTGTCATTGCTTATTAATAAGTTCTCTTTAGAAATGAAGCATATGGATAACAGAATGCAGTTCATAGAAAACAAAATGGAGGACTGCACTGAAACGGTTAATGACCTGGTAGATGCATATACTGAACAGAAGGATGACAACCTTTGGATAAAAGCGAAACTCGCGGACCTCGAGGACAGATCTAGGCGCAATAACCTTAAAATTCGTGGGGTCCCCGAGTCCGTTCAGCCCAAAGAACTGCTTACCTATGCCAGCACTATGTTTTCTAACATGCTCCCAGAGCTTTCACCGATAGAACTTACTATCGACCGTATACACAGGCTACCTAAGCCCCGCCATCTTGAGGCAGACCTACCACGGGATGTTCTTCTAAGGGTTCACTTCTTTCAGGCCAAGGAACAGATCCTCATGAAGGCAAGAAAAATATCTCCACTCCCAGCGCCATACGCAGACATACAGCTATATGCAGACCTGTCTCAATACACGCTCCAATCACGGAGGCAACTGAAGACCATCACGAAAGCAATGCATAACCATAAAATCATATACAAGTGGCGTCACCCAGCGACCATCCTGGTCACACATAATGGCATACCTCACGCCATATCTACCGTGGAAGGAGGCATGAAGCTTTTGCATTCTTGGGGAATTGTGCTGGAACCGCCCCGCATCCAGCAGGAACACAAGGGGGTTCCTAACCCATTCACCTTTGGTATGGAAAAGGGGAAGTTCACAAAGCAAAACCCGTTGTAACCACGTTGAGCAACTTACATGTCCGGTCTGGTCATGCGGTTCTATCCTGCTCACCAAATTATCCCTTTCTTTTGGTCAGCAGCTCAGTAAGAGCTACCTGTTGCTGACACACCTGGTAATCCCTCTTGGAGGGTACTGCCTGTTGTCCTTTTTATAGTATAGTATATTCTAGTCTCTTTTTTTTATTTTTATTTCTCCAGCATTTTTTCTTCCATTTGTTTTGTTTTTTCCCGTTTGTGTTTGTTCTGATTTTTGTGCACAGATCACCCGCAACTACAGCCCCTGTATCTCGGCACAAACTCCCTGTTCTGTTAAAGTGTGGGTATTCACCTCTGCTCTTGTCTCCTACTATCTAGCATAGAGGTACTGCCATACGGCCTGAACTGCCTGACCACCAGACGTCTCATCCATTTGCATCGAATCTGAATTGACACCACCTGCAACTGTGAGTACACTTGCCTGTCTGACTCCCATTCCCCCCCAAGTCATGGGGATCAAAATCCTCTCCCTCAATGCCAAAGGGCTAAACCACCCAGTGAAGAGAGCATCCCTATGGAAGTCGGCACTGGCCCATAACTGTGATATCCTGTGCGTCCAAGAGACCCATTTTGCACTAGAGGCCTCCCCCAAATGTAGCCATAGACAATTCCCACATGTTTTCCAAGCCTCCTTCTCCAAGAAACAGCGAGGGGTAATGATTGCCATCAGAGACTCTGTCCATTTCCAATTGCAGCAATGTACTACGGATCCGGAAGGACGTTACATTTTCCTGAACTGTATTATCAACAGGGTGCCTTACACTCTGGTCTCCCTATATGTACCAAACCAGGGTCAGATGACCTTCCTTAGACAGACGATGAAGGCTGTACGTAAATTCCAGCAGGGGCATTTGCTCATCTGTGGGGATTTTAATATGGTCCCTAATACTGCAATGGACTCCACGGCAGGTCCCCAACGCCGTACTTCTACGCTTGATTCCTTCATTTCCGTCAACGATTTGTATGACGTGTGGCGGTGTTGTCATGCGAGCGAGAGGGACTTCACGTTCCTCTCGCCGCATCACAACACCTACTCACGAATTGACTTGTTTCTTGCTGACAACTGGGTATTGAACAAAATTTTGGGTTCTGACATCCACACCACCACCTGGTCAGACCATGCCCCTATTAGTATCACCATTTCAGATGACTCCGCCCATTCCACTCCCTACATTTGGAGAGTAAACAATTATCTCCTCAACACCCCCTGCTACTCTACACCTATAAAGCAACATTTAGAAGAATACTTCTCAATCAACCAAACATCTGTGTCTGACCCGCTGGTGGTGTGGAATGCTCACAAAGCAGTCATCAGAGGTGTTTTCCTGCAAATGGGGGCTAGAGCAAAAAAATGCAGATCTCGTCGCCTAGATGAACTCACTCGTGATTTAACCTCCGCAGAGACACTTAATAAGACTAGCCCTTCTCCATCCCTACAAGCTAAAATTTTCACTCTAAGACATGCTTTGCGCGCTCTTCTTCTTGAAAAGCACGAGAAGTCGTACAGGTTACTCAGAGCCACCACCTATTCGACAGGGAACAAGGCTGGCAAGGCTATGTCTCTTCGAATCAAAGGGCACAGACACAAAACAAAAATTCCCTACCTTTTTCATCCACACACCAACGAAAAACTCCTTAAGCCCCAATCAATAGCAGATGCATTCAGTAGATATTATGAGGACCTGTACAATCTCAAGAATGACTCCTCCACCACCCAACCCAACCCCGCCACGATCAAATTGTTCCTGGATAGTGTTGAGCTCCCATTTATAACACCCACGCAACTCTCTCAATTGAATGACCCCTTTACACATGCCGAAATTCTTAAAGTAATCAATCACCTCCCCTCCTCCAAATCCCCGGGCCCTGATGGCTTCACTGGGGAATACTACAAACAATTCCAACACATCTTAGTCCCCACCTTGTGCCAAACTTTCAACCTAGCTGCTAACTCCGCCTCCTTCCCCGCCGAAATGCTTGCCGCCACAGTGGTGACCCTGCCTAAACCGGGCAAAGAACCGGTTTCCCCAAAAAATGTCCGCCCCATCTCTTTGTTGAACACGGATTTGAAAATATATGCCAAGCTCATAGCCAATAGGCTAGAAAACATTTTACCCTCTCTCATATCTCAAGATCAATCGGGCTTCACCAAGGGGCGTCAAGCCTCAGACGCTACCAGGCGAATGATTAATGTCTTACACCACGTTGAGACCACCAAAGTGCCTTCTCTGCTTCTATCCCTTGACGCAGAGAAGGCCTTTGACAGGGTCCACTGGGGGTATATATCAGCAGTGCTGACTAAATTTGGCCTCTCTGGCAATATCCATGCTGCCATTATGGCACTATACTCCAACTCCTCAGCTCGCGTGCTCTCAGCGGATACTCTTTCCACTCCCTTTCCGATCTCCAATGGCACGAGACAGGGATGTCCGCTGTCACCCTTAATATTTAATCTTGTTATGGAACCCCTAGCAGAAAGCATAAGATCCAATGTAAACATCTCTGGTATACACATAGTGGGCGTGGACCACAAAATTAGCCTATTCGCTGACGACGTGATCCTCATGATTACTGACCCGGCCCGCTCCCTCCCTGAGGTGCAGAGGACGCTTGCCTGGTTCGGAGATGTCTCCTTTTACAAAGCCAATGAGACAAAGTCATACATTCTTGACCTGGGCTTGGACGAACTCACTAGAAGCCAGATTAAACGTGAATTCCCGTATGTGTGGGCAGAGAACAGCATAACATATCTGGGAATCCAGCTCAGCTCTTCTACAAAACAATTATTTTCTCTCAACTATATACAGATTCGCACTAAATTGCAAGCAGATCTTACCAGGTTGGCGTCCTTTGAATTCTCGTGGGTAGGCTGCCTAGCGGCATTTAAAATGTTCCATCTTCCCCAAATACTATACCTCTTTCGGACTATCCCCATCCCTATACCCCTTAGGTACTTTGCATCACTACAATCGATCTTGTCACATTATATCTGGAAGGGCAAGAAGGCCAGATGTAGTCACACTCAACTGGCGAAACACCGCCTAGCCGGGGGCATGGGGTATGTCAACTTCCATGACTACTACATGGCTTCCATCCTTACCCAAGCTAGAGAATGGTTCCTGCCCAGCCCGCCTCTCACGATCTGGGGTAACATAGAAAAAGCCTTAGTTCCACACAACAACCTCTCCGCATTGCTGTTCGCCAGCTCACTGGGTGTCAAGGCCCCCCCCCCCTCATGTCCCCGACCATACTAGCTACTCTCAAAGTTTGGACCCATTTCACACAGACGACCCTGCGTCACAACGTCCATTCCGCACTTCCCATTCCTATAGAGACCCTGCAACTTATGATGACTTCCGCCTCCTACACCAGCTGGAAAACCAAAGGGCTAACCCACATATCCAATCTGATGGATGGCGACGCCATCAAAACTTTCTCAGACCTCCAAACACAGTACCAACTCCCAAATTCTGACCTATTCCTGTATTTAAGAACTCGACATTGCCTTTTATTACTTTCACCGAGGGCCTGTACAATACCACAGAAAGCCTGGATTTTCTACAGATCTCCTAAGGCTCACACAAAGGGAATATCAATGTTCTACGCTCTGCTTGGCTCCAAAGCTACATTCACTAGCTCCACAGCCCTATCTAGGTGGGAAAGAGACCTAGGACAAGCATTCCCGTTAGATCAATGGGAAAAGGCATGTCACTCCACTTATAAAGCTACGTGCTGTTCCACTCTGTGGGAACTTGCGTTTAAACTGGCATATCGTTGGTATTTAACCCCAGACAGAATGTCCAAATTCAATACCTCATTGGAAAACACTTGTTGGAGGAAATGTGGCAAAAAAGGTGACCTCCTACATACTTTCTGGGATTGCCCAACCCTCACTATCTTTTGGCGCTCAGTGTTTCACCTCCTTTTTGAAGTCACAAAAATAAAAATAGACGGACAGCCGTCATTGGCACTGCTCTCTCTGAATGTAGAGCATTTCCCCAACCCATCGAGGATGATCATAATCCATGTTCTCTTAGCGGCACGCCTTAGTATTGCTAGGAGATGGAGGGACCCTGACCCCCCCCCCCACTCTCTGTGACGTAATTGACACCACACATACCCATTTCACTTATGAAACAACCTTAGCACTGCGTCAGGGAAATGAAACTCAGATGCTCAGAAAATGGCACCAATGGACTGACTGGTTAGATACTTCTGGCCTAGATAAAGCACTCACCTCTCATCTTTGAACGATACCCCCACGTCATTGTAATGTAAATTACCCTATGATACCCTGTCTACATGACAGGGTGGATACTGGAAAGAGGGGAGGGGACTCGACCGTGCGGGCACAGAATAGTACCCGAATGGGGTGCCCGAATGGTGATGCCCCCTCTTTCACCCTCATATGCTGAGCATATATCCATTAGCTGGTCCTTGAGTGCCGTGTTATATTACGTTAGGAGCAAAATTATCGACTCTTTTTGTTGTAATCCCACATATGTTGTTTGTGCTGTGTTATACCCTCTCTGTCACACACTGTGGCAGTTCCACAATTTATGTTGATGTTAATCCTGATCTTGATACGACAGAGTAAATGTAAGGAATCGTTCTGTTTGCATACCTTAACTTTGTACCTTGTATTACACTTCAATAAAAATTTATTGAGTTAAAAAAAAAAGAAAAAAAAAAAAAAGAAAAAGGTACTCACGAGGCCGAGATACAGAGAGCGCACTCCACCCCCTGGAGATAGGACAGAGGGTGGATGACACAAATTGACAGGTACAGGAACTGATGGTGATCAGAACTCAGCTGGTGTAGTTGTGCAGAAAGTCCAGAGCAGGCCGAGGGTCAAACACCCAAAAGGAGGAAAGTCTGAAGGCAAGCAGATGGTCAAGTACTGGAGACTTTAGGTAATACGGGTCAGAGGCAAGAAGGTCAGGTGCAGGATGCTGGCAGCAAAGTCTGGGTCACAAGCAGGGAGCCAAACACAGGAGATAGCAGCGAAGTCCAATAAGCAAAGCCAAGGGTCAGGTAAGGAGAGATCAGAGTAGTCCAAAGGCAATCCAGGTCACAGCAGTAAATCAGGCAGGCAGGAAACAGGAAGCTGAAGACAAAACAGCAATTTGCTTGGAGATTTGCTCAGCTTATATAGGCAGCCAGGATGTCATGTGACACGCTGAATCAGATTGAGTCTGTTTACTTCCTGACAGGCAGCAGGGATGTCATGTGACACGCTGGACAGATTAAAGCTGTTTATTTCCCTGACAGTGACCCCCCCCCTCGTCTCTGGATGCCCAAGCTGGACATTAATTCCGGGTGTTCCCGATGGAAAGCCTGAATTAAATGTGGGGCGTGCAAATTTCTTGAAGGTTTCCAGGAATTATTCTCAGGGGGATACCCCTTCCATTTGATCAAGTACTGTAATTGTCTACCACTCTTCCTGCAGTTCAATATGGCCTCCACTTCGAATTTGTCTTCCCCATACATTTTGACTGGTGGAGGAGGTGATTTATTTCTCCCCAAAAAGAGACTGGGGTCGCGTACACACGATCGAACATGTCCGCTGAAACTGGTCCGCAGACCAGTTTCAGATGACATGTCCGATCGTGTGTACGGCCTATCGGACTGTTTTCCAGCTGAAAAAAAGGTTCAAAGCATGCTTTGAAACCTGTCCGCTGGAAACCTGTCCGTCGGACAGGTTTGATGGTTAGTACACAAAATCATCTGACCAAAATCCCGCGCATGTTCAGAATCAAGTCGACGCATGCTTGGAAGCATTGAACTTCGTTTTTTCATCACGTCGTTGTGTTCTACATCACTGCGTTCTGGTCCGAGGGGATTTTTGGTCCGATGGTGTGTACGCACATCAGACCAACAGACCACTTTAGCGTGGTCCGATGAAAACGGTCCGTCGGACATGTTTCATCGGACATATCTGATCGTGTGTGTACGCGGCCTAGGAGTTACTGGTTTTAGTAAGGATGCATGGAAGACTGGATGGATCCTGTAAGAAGTGGGTAAGTTCAGTTCAAAAGCTACAGGGAACCAATGTTTCAGGGATGGAGTTTGAAAGGAAGGAAGGATGGAATACAAAATTCAACCAGAAGGGTGTTTGGTTAGTGGCAGTATGGATGGAATTGTTATATGCAAATTCTGCGTACGGAAGTATAGAGGACCAATCATCCTGGGAGTTGGAACAAAAGCAACGAATGTACTGTTCCAACGTTTGATTTGTTCTCTCCGTCTGGCCGTTGCTTTGGGGATGATACACGGAAGAGAGGCAAATCTTGATTTCCAGAGCTTTACAGAGTTCCCTCCAGAACTTGGAGGTAAATTGAGTACCCCTATCAGAGGTAATGCTGTTAGGTACTCCATGGAGCCTTATTATCTCTTTAATAAAAATGTTAGTTGTGTCCAGAGCAGAGGGGGTGCCCACCATGGGAAGCAAGTGTGCCATTTTGGACAAGCGGTCGACAACGACCAGGACAGTGGTGAACCCTTCTGAGGGAGGTAGATCAAACAATAAAGTCCATGGAGACCTTTAGACCAAGGCCGTTCTGGAATGGGTAAGGGCCTTAGTAATCCCCAGGACTTGGCATTTGTCCCCTTACTGCATTGGCATGAAATACATGACATGATGTAATTTTTACAGTCCACCCAGACCACAAAAAAAAAATGCGAGACAAGGTCTGAAGGTCTTTCCGTGGGGAAAGAATGGTACTTAGTTCTGTAGATTGAATATATTTAGGGAACATCCGGGGGAGTGTGTCTGCTTTTCCATTCTTGGAACCGGGCCTGTAGGAAATGTGAAAGTTAAACCTAGAAAAAAAAGAGCCCACCGAGTCTGCCTGGGCCTTAAGCATTTAGCAGTCCTGAGGTATTCTAAGTTTTTGTGATGAAAATCATAATGGCATGAGACGCACCCTGAGCAGTTACCCATGACTAAGTCACGTGCCTAGTGACGTAACGCTTGGGGGAGGAGCTACGCACACCAACGACGGAAGTTGGATCCGCATGAGGAGGAAAAACATCAAGTCTGAGCGGCGAACAGGATGTCTGTTTTTTGATGGTCTAACATGCCCAGAGGATTCGCGAGTGCGCCTTCAGATTGAGGCTTATTGTGTGAATCCCATTTTTTCTTTATGATTGCGCAATGAGGTTTTTTTTTTTTTCATCTTTGTCTCTTATGTTTAAAATTACTGTGGATGGCTATACACTGTGTCAGTGAAACAGCTACTAGTAACATGTGAGGCTGAGTCCACCTGTCATCATTCAAGATAATTACATCAGTACTGTGTTTTTTTCCCCATGCACGGAGGAGTGGTGGAGGATTGCACTAAGAAGTTTTTCTTGTTTTTTTCGTTTGTTGGAACTTCCTACTGATTATTATCATTTATCATTGGTGTTTATGGTTTTGCATCACATTAGTTAATATCTAGCGCATTTTATACATATTTTTTTATTTACCACTTTTGGTTTGGTTCACCACACATATGCTGCAGTATTATTTGGTTATTTTTGTGATGTCATATTAGTTACTTATTTATTAGCGCTGTAGTACATATTTTTTACCCTCCAGCAAATATCTCCACTCCTCCAGGGCAAACTTGATGGCCAAAAAGCAAGGGAAGAGGCGCCTGTGAGTGTAGACGTTTAAAACAATTTAATAGACAAGTTAGTACAGGCAACTCACATTTAGAGAGGTAAAGGTAGGCATTGTGCAAATTCCATGAAAAGGGATCCTCAGATCAGTCCATCTGTTCCTTCTCCTGCTGGGGCGCTGTGCTGCATGAAGTCATTATACACCCCTGATAGGTGGTAGGAGGCTGGCGGCAGTGGGGGAGCTTCAGAGCGAGGCCTGGAGTATGGTGAATCTAGGCAGGCGAGAGGCAAGCGACACGTTTCGTGAGCGGGCGTACTGCGTGTGTTGTGGCAGTCGCGCTCCTTTGTCAAACTGATTGATGGGAGTATGGAGCTAGATTTGTATAGTGTAGAGGTGGCAGGAGGGGCAGGATGGGACAGGGCCGGTACGTGCATAGTAATAGCATCCATTACTAGGAAAAAGTCTTCCTGTTGGGAAGTGGTGAGCCAGTTGTGCAGGTTCAGGGCCTTAATGGTGTTGTCCCTGGCCTCTCTGCCAGGGACAAACCCCACCTGGTCCAAGTTCACCCAGGCCAGGAAACAGTTGAGACAGGCAATTTTCCAGAATTTTGGCAAACAGCTTGACGTCCACGTTGAGCAGGGATAATGGATGATAGCTGGCGACGTTGGTAGGGTCCTTTGTTTCCTTGGGAATAACAGATATATAGGTTTTGAGCAATCTTTCTGATCTACAGGGGTCGTGGAGAGTGAATTAAACAGAAAGCTCCGAGCCAGTATATCTGAGAAGGTCTTATAGTACAGGGCCGTAAAGCCATCTGGGCCTGGGCCTGGGCCTTTACTCGGTTTTGTGGTTTTAAGTGCCGCTAAAAATTCCTCTGAGGTCAAGGGAGCTTCTAAAGCCAGGGAATCATCCGTTGACAAAGCTGCGGGACTCTGTTCACTCAGAAAATGCAACAGGGTTTGTGTCTCCTGAGTGCAGGTTATATAGGTTTCTGTAAAAGTGCTGAAACTGCTGCTCTATAATTCTTAATTTTCAGTGTGTTTCCCGCCCTTGGAGTCTATAATGCATTGAATCGTGGATGCTAATTTACACCGTTGAGACGCTCTACCTAATAACTTACTTGGTTTGTTACCCTGTTCAAAGAAAAGTTTTTGGGATAAGATAATATGCCGACACGCTTTTTTGAAAAGTTCCTCTAGTAACAGTGTTTGCGTTTCCGCCAACTCCTGTGATGTTTTGAGTGTCAGTGTATGTTTGTGCTGAGCCTCCAAGATACGTATTTTGGTGGACAGCGCTAGCACCAGGGCCAAAGCCGAGAACAGCTGTCCTCTAATGACACATTTGCATCATGGGAGAGACTTCCGGCATGTCATTACGGGCAAAGAATGCCCCATCTCTTGTCTAAGCATCGCTAGGTCCCCAGGGTCCGTCAGGAGAGACGCATTTAATTTCCAAAGTTTGGTGGAAGTAACTATTTCAGGAAATAGTAGGGCGATTGTAATAGGATGATGATCAGACATCATCATACTCTCTATCAATGCACTATGCTTTTGTTATAAAAAGGTAATCCAGTCTTGAATACCGGTAGTGCGGGGGACAGAAAAAAGTGTAGTCTCTGTCTCGGGGTAAAGGGTCCTCCAGGCAAGGCCAGCCTTAGGCCTTTAAGCACCCTGTGCGAGAAAGCTTTACAGCGCCCCCTAGTGACCACGCCCCTCAGTAACCACGCCCCTCAGTAGCCATACCCCTCAGTAACCACACCCTTTCAGTGTCCACACCCATTTCTCCAATACCGGCTCAATTTAAAGCCTTCCATTCCGTTAAGTTCCCATAAAACAGATTACAAGCTATGATAAAAATACAACTTTTATTCACATGGTATAATAACGCCACCTATACTGCAAATAACACACTATAATAATGCCACATATACTGTATATAACACGCTATAATAACGCCACATATACTGTATATCACACGCTATAATAACGCCACATATACTGTATATCAGACGCTATAATAACGCCGCCTATACTCTAAATCACACGGTATAATAACGCCACCTATACTGTATATCACACGCTATAATAACGCCACCTATACTATAAATCACACAGTATAATAACGCCACCTATACTGTATATCACACGCTATAATAACGTCACATATACTGTATATCACATGCTATAATAACGCCACATATAAGAAAATCAGATGGTATAATACCTGTAAATTGACTATCAAATAGCAAACATAATTACAATAAAGTATTTTTTAACTTTTGAATTTACTGTTCATTTAACCACTTAAGGACCCCTTCACGCCGATATACGTCGGCAAAATGGCATGGCTGGGCACATCCACGTACCTGTACGTGGCCCTTTAAGCCCAGCCGTGGGGTCGCGCGCGCCGCCGGTGCGTGCATGCGACCCGGTCTGAAGCTCCATGACTGCGGCCGTGGGACCAGCGGACCTGATCACCGCTGGAGTCATGCAATCGGTCCCCGGAGCTGAAGAACGGGGAGAGCTGTGTGTAAACACAGCTTCCCCGTTCTTTACTGTGGCGCCCGCATTAATTGTGTGTTCCCTTATACAGGGAATCACAATCAATGACATCACAACTACAACCACACCCCCCTACAGTTAGAAAAACATATGAGGTCACACATAACCCCTTCAGCGCCCCCTTATGGTTAACTCCCAAACTGTACTTGTCATTTTCACAGTAAACAATGCATTTTTAATGCATTTTTTGCTGTGAAAATGACAATGGTCCCAAAAATGTGTCAGAATTGTCCGAAGTGTCCGCCATAATGTCGCAGTCACGAAAAAAAAACGCTGATCGCCGCCATTAGTAGTAAAACAATTTTTTTTTTATAAAAATGCAATAAAACTATCCCCTATTTTGTAAACGCTATAAATTTTGCGCAAACCAATCGATAAACGCTTATTGCAATTTTTTTACCAAAAATAGTTAGAAGAATACGTATCGGCCTAAACTGAGGAAAAATCTTTTTTTTTATAAATTTTTAGGGGATATTTATTATAGTAAAAAATATTGCATTTTTTTCAAAATTGACGCTCTATTTTTGTTTATAGCACAAAAAATAAAAACTGCAGACGTGATCAAATACCACCAAACGAAAGCTCTATTTGTGGGAAAAAAGGACGCCAATTTTGTTTGGAAGCCACGTCGCATGACCGTGCAATTGTCAGTTAAAGCGACACAGTGCCAAATCGAAAAAAAAATGGCCAGGTCATTTAGCTGCCTAAAGGTCTTATTTAAATAAGAAAATACAAAACAGACATTAAGCAGTACACTGCATTTATAAAAAAGAATTTACTTACAGAAAAAAGTTTTTACATCTGCTGCCTGCTTCTGTGGATTCTTGCCCTCTTTTGTCTTCTCAGTGCGCATGGCATATGAGCTACTGCTCCTCATTCCTGCTCTTTATAGCAAGGCAAGAACAGCTGCCCAAGCCGTCTTTCCAGCAGAATCTGCCTGTGGCCTGCCAGGCGTATCTACATCATTTGGCACCCGGGGCAGATCCTATATCTGCCCCCCCCCCCGGTAAAATGTAAAAACACCCCACTGTGCCCCCTGCATCCTTCAATATCTCTGTCACTACTGTGTACCCCTCTACACAACTGCACCAATGGATCCCTTTATATTACACAGCACCCTGCACTATTGGACCCCTTTATATTACACAGCACCAAGCACCTCTGGACCCCTTTACATTACAGCACCCCGCACCTCTGGACCCCTTTACATTACACAGCACCCTGCACCTCTGGACCTCTTTACATTACACAGCACCCTGCACCTCTGGGCCCCTTTACATTACACAGCACCCTGCACCTCTGGGCCCTTTACATTACACAGCACCCTGCATCACTGAACCCCTTTACATTAGACAGCCCCCTGCACCTCTGGGCCCCTTTACATTACACAGCACCCTGCACCTTTGGGCCCCTTTACATTACACAGCACCCTGCACCTCTGGACCCCTTTACATTACACAGCACCCTGCACCTCTGGCCCCTTACATTGCACAGCACCCTGCACCTCTGGGCCCCTTTACATTGCACAGCACCCTGCACCTCTGGGCCCCTTTACATTACACAGCACCCTGCACCTCTGGGCCCTTTTACATTACACAGCACCCTGCACCTCTGGCCCCCTTTACATTACACAGCACCCTGCCCCTTTACATTACACCTCTGGGCCCCTTTACATTACACAGCCCCCTGCACCTCTGGGCCCCTTTACATTACACATTACATAGAACCCTGCACCTCTGGGCCCCTTTTACATTACACAGCACCCTGCACCTTTGGCCCCTTTACATTACACATCACCCTGCACCTCTGGACCCCTTTACATTACACAGCACCCTGCACCTCTGAGCCCCTTTACATTACACAGCACCCTGCACCTCTGGGCCCCTTACACAGCACCTTACATACACAGCCCCCTACACAGCACCCTGCACCTTTGGACCCCTTTTACATTACACAGCTCCCTGCACCTCTGGACCCCATTACATTACACAGCCCCCTGCACCTCTGGACCCCTTTACATTACACAGCACCTCTGGACCCCTTTACGTTACACAGCCCCCTGCACCACTGGACCCCTTACATTACACACCACCCTGCACCTGTGGACCCCGTTACATTACACAGCACCCTGCACCTCTGGGCCCCTTTACATTACACAGTACACAGCACCTCTGGGCTACTTTACATTACACAGCACCTCTGGCCCCCTTTACATTACACAGCACCCTGCACCTCTGGGCCCCTTTACATTACACAGCACCCTGCACCTCTGGGCCCCTTTACATTACAGAGCATCCTGCACCTCTGGACCCCTTTACATTACACAGCACCCTGCACTTCTGGGCCCCATTACATTACACAGCACCCTGCACCTCTGGGCCCCTTTACATTACACATCACCCTGCACCCTGACCCCTTTTACATTAAACAGCGCCCTGCACCTCTGGACCCCTTTACATTACACAGCCCCTTGCACCTCTGGACCACTTTACATTACACAGCACCCTGCACCACTGGACCCCTTTACATTACACAGCGCCCTGCACCCTGGACCTCTGGCCCCCTTTACATTGCACAGCACCCTACACCTCTTGGCCCCTTTACATTACACAGCACCCTGCACCTCTGGGCCCCTTTACATTACACAGCACCCTGCACCACACCTCTGAGCCCCTTTACATTACAGAGCACCCTGCACCCTGGCCCCTTTACATTACACAGCACCCCTTTACATTACACAGCACCCTGCACCTCTGGGCACCTTTACATTACACAGCACCCTGCAACTCTGGGCCAAATTACATTACACAGCCCCTTGCACCTCTGGACCCCTTTACATTACACAGCTCCCTGCACCAATGAACCCCTTTACATTACACAACACCCTGCACCACTGGACCCCTTTACATTACAAAACACGCTGCACCACTGGACACCTTTACATTACACAACACCCTGCACCACTGAACCCCTTTACATTACACAACACTCTGCACCACTGGACCCCTTTACATTGCACAGCACCCTGCACCTCTTGGCCCCTTTACATTACACAGCACCCTGCACCTCTGGGCCCCTTTACATTACACAGCACCCTGCACCTCTGAGCCCCTTTACATTACAGAGCACCCTGCACCTCTGGACCCCTTTACATTACACAGCACCCTGCACCTCTGGGCACCTTTACATTACACAGCACCCTGCAACTCTGGGCCAAATTACATTACACAGCCCCCTGCACCTCTGGACCCCTTTACATTACACAGCTCCCTGCACCAATGAACCCCTTTACATTACACAACACCCTGCACCACTGGACCCCTTTACATTACAAAACACGCTGCACCACTGGACACCTTTACATTACACAACACCCTGCACCACTGAACCCCTTTACATTACACAACACTCTGCACCACTGGACCCCTTTACATTACACAACACCCTGCATCACTGGACACCTTAATATTACACAACACCCTGCACCTCTGGACCCCTTTACATTAAACAGCACCCTGCACCCCTTTACATTACACAGTCCCAGACACCTGTTACAAAGACACCCCCTAACAGTTTTGGACCCCCTGCATGTTACGCAGACCCCCTACAGTGCAGACCCATCCCCCTTCAATACATACCCCCTCCTTACAATACAGAACCCCCTCTACAATACAGATTCACCCCTACAGTACAGAACCCCCCCTACAATACAGATCCACCCCTACAGTGCAGACCCACCTACAATAAAGAACCCCCCCACAATACAGAACACACCCCCCTACAATACAGAACCCCCCTACAATACAGATACACCCCTACAGTGCAGACCCCTCTACAATAAATAACCCCCCCACAATACAGAACCCCCCCTAAAATACAGAACCCCCCCTTCAGACCTGTAAAGCAGGCTCAGATAACCTGCTTGCCTCGTGCTGCACACACAGCACAGTACAGACAAGGGGGGGTGGCTTCACTGCTTGGTTGCGTGACTGTGAGACAGTCACAGGCAGCCGAGACTCAGACCCGCGGAGCTGCCACAGAGAAGGGGGATCACTGCGGCCAGGTCCCGAGTGTGCCGACAGCTCGCTCGGGTGCGGCTTGCACCCCCCCTGCAAAGCCAGGCACCCAGCACCACACCATGCAACCCGGCAAAGTCCTCTTCAGTCGCGGGGGGCGCCAGCCTGACACTCCCAGTGTGTGACACCCGGTGCGGCACGACCCCCCCGCCCACTACTTAGTACGTGGGCAATTATTAAAGAATCTGTACGGTCGCCAGGTGCCCATGTTGCTATGGCACCCTGTGCAATCGCACTGTCCGCACACCCCAAAGGCCGGACCTGCCTCCACGCGTCGTATAATGTCAGGGATGCAAGCTGGAGCTTAATTTAGCGGAGGGCAGAGTAGGGGGGGAAGAAGTTCCAGTAGAGGTATCTAACAGGGGGTCAAGAGGTACGTTGAAATCACCTCCCAAATTTAAGAGCCCTGATTGAAAAAGTGTGAGTTTCACGCACACTTGCCGTAGAAATGTAACTTGTTTGGAGTTGGGGCAGTATACATTAGCCAATGTTACCAATCTATTTCCCCACAGGTAGGGATGGTCTGGCGGTTTGTCCGGCGGTCGTTTTACGGCAAACTTTGCTTATTCACCAGGTTTTCGACAGTGATGAGGAGGGAGGGGATGATGAGGTCACTGACTCTACGTGGTTGCCTGATAGGAGAGAGGAGGAGGAGAAGGTGGAGGAGGAGGCACAGGCACATCTCCAAAGAGGCAGGATGCCCTCCAGCGGCCAGCTTAAGGACAGCACACCAACTGCATTAGATTGCAGAGCTACGCCTGTGCAGGGCACTGCTGTGTCTCAGCGTTACTGCAAAAGTTCTTTGGTGTGGGCCTTTTTTGAGACATGTGCATCAGATCGCACCATTGATATTTGCAACATATTTCTCAAGCGTATCTCGCGTGGCCAAAACATCACCCGCTTGGGCACCACATGCTTGACCAGACATATGTCGACCTGCCATGCAGTTCATTGGCAAGCATACCTGAAAGACCCACACCAAAGAACACATCAGACCTCCCCTTGCCCCTCATCACCTGGGATCTCCAACCCCACTATACCCTCAGTCCTCTTTGAAGCCTGCAGTGATAGGACTGAAGGTGTAGAATTAGGTGTGTCACAACCGAGTAGTACATGCGGGCAATCTACTATCGGTGCACCGATGTCAGATTGTACCAGACAAATTTCCCTGCCCCAGCTGCTGCATCGCCGAAAGAAGTACTCTCCCAGCCATCCACATGGCCAGCAGTTGAATGCTAGCTTAGCGAAATTGCTAGCACTTCAACTGCTGCCTTTTGAGTTGGTAGATTCTGGCCCCTTCCGTGAGTTTGTGGAATGTGCGTTACCTTAGTGGCAAGTTCCCAAACATCACTTTTTCTCATGGAAGGCGACTCCGGCTCTCTACCGCCATGTGGAAGACAATGTTCAAGCCTCGCTGGACAGGGCGGTCAGTGGTAAGGTGCATATTACCGCTGACTCATGGTCCAGCAGGCATGGACAGGGACGTTACCTGTCTTTTACGGCGCATTTGGGTGACTCTGCTGGCAGCTGGGAAGGACACATGGCAAGGTACAGTAGTGTTGGAGGTTGTTCCACCACCACGCCTCCAAAACACTACTACTGGTTGTGACTCACCTCTCTCCTCCACCCCCTCCTCTTCTTCTTCCTCTGTGGCCTCTTCCTGTGCTGATGTGTCCTCAGAAACAGCTGTGCTCTTTAGGCGTACGAGGGGCTACGCAGGAATGCAGGCAAAGAGATGCCATGTGGTGCTAGAGCTGGTGTGCTTGGGAGACCGGAGCCACACTGGGGCAGAGGTTCTGTCAGCTCTGCAGGGGGAGGCTCAGATGTGGTTGACGCCACACCAGCTTAAGCCAGGAATGATGGTAAGCGACAATGGCACCAACTTCCTCTCTGCCCTGTGACAGGGACAACTGACCCATGTGCCCTGTTTTGCTCATGTTCTGAATTTGGTTCTTGGGCAGGTACTTGGGCTTACAGGTTGTCCTGAAGCAGGCCAGGAAAGTCTGTGTGCATTTCCGAAGGTCATATAATGCAACTGCTTGACTGATAGACCTCCAAAGGGAATACAACCTGCCCAAGATGGAACTCTACATTGGCAATGAGAGTAGAATGTAGGCAGGGAGATATCAATCAAGGACACCACATCCCATAATGTATAATAAATGGAAAGGTGGGGAAAGGTGGGGTGGCAAACCCCGGGACTTTAAACGGTGTCCAAATAAATGAATAAACAGATGTTAAGAAAATATACAAAATTTATTACAATTTATACATACAAAGATTAACATAACAATGTTTGGAATAAAATAACCAAGTGATGGTCCATAACGAACCAATGTGGCTCACACTAAGGGCCACTGAAGTCCCTATGCTTGACTGTTGCCCAACATGTTTCGCCCAGGGCCGGGCTTCATCAGGGGCTTAGTACAGAGGGAGAAACTACAAAATAATAAAAAAGGAAAAAACACATTAATTAAACAATAAAGCCAATTGCTCATTAGAAGGGACAAGATTACAAAGTCCGGTCCGAAAAACATGATTATATAGCACACAAAAATACATAAAGCAGTAAACGTTTTTAACACAAAAACGATAAATGACGGGAAAGTGAATAATGTTAGCAACAAAATAAGATGCATATAATTTGCATAATAACAGCAATAAAACAGGACGAACAACACTCACCCTCAGAGATCGGCTAAAATCCAGACACACAGCAACCAATTGTAGATGTAATTGATATCCAATTAAAAGGAAATAATGAATATAATTCCTAAATAATTCGCCAAAGAAAGAAAAGAGATAAACCCTCAAGTTGGTCCTGTGCCCACAGATGATCAAGCTGCAGTAAGAAAAAGGGGAATGATGTTAAGTTCCTAAAAGTTATTATTAGATGTACTAGATTAAGTAAGTTAAAAAGTGACTGGAGGAGCAAATACATGCATCATGGGAGTGACCCCCAGACGCATGGATAGTTTCCCCCAGTATTCATAAACATACCTAAGTGAGGTGTGCTGGTGGGGTCACAAATAGTTAATGGTTGAAGACAGAGAGAGAGAGGCCAAAAAATCACTGAAGCCTCAACAGTCCTCAATGTATGTAGTTTGGATTAGTCAGAGCCCACAGGCTCAATCTAGAGACAAAACCATCAATTGATGAATTATCAGGAAAGAAGTATAGCTTTAAACAAATAAAGAATTCTATAATATAAATTTAAGATAAGTCTGCATGAGGTTTGGCAAAGAATTTACCTAATGCGCCTGGATCCAAGATAAAAATCCTGAGAGAGACAGCATGGATTCAAAAATACCAACTGAATGTTTGACAGGAAAAATATGGCTTTTAAATACCCCTCGGCGGCGTCTGACGTGGCCGACGAGGGCGGGCAGTGAAGTGAATGCTAAGAAAACCCCAGCCAATCACGCCGCAAGCGTCAGGGGGAAAGGCGTGTCCCCGGGTCCCGGCACGCCCAGATAGGCGCGTCCGGCAGACAAAGAGGCACCCCCCCACATAGACGCCATTGGGGCAGAGTGCCCGGGCACAAAAGCGTCCGGCCAATCACGCCGCAAACGTCAGAAGGAGGGCGCGCCCCCGAGTCCCGGCCCGCCCAGATAGGCGTGTCCGGCAACAGAGACACGCTCCCTGTATAGACGCTGTTGACGCAGAGTAACCGGGCGCCATCTTTGATGCTGGAGGTTTGCCACTAAACCCCCAGCAAAGAGGTACGTCTGACCCTTCGAGAATGACGGAAGGGAAAACATGTTGGAACTGCTGCAGGACAAAGGGGACCAGTAAGATCCCCAGTCCTGCAGCACTGTCACCACACAGTGAGAGCGATCCGGGACGGGGAAGAAAAACCCCCGTTGCTCCGCCTATGGTGGGCGTGGCCGGCAAGAGCATTTCAAGTAAAGCTCACCACTGGGGGAAATAGCAGGCGCCATCTAGGATGGTGGCATGAACCCACAATCTAATGCGGTTCAGCCACTGGAATGATGGAGAATGGAATGGCCCGAATGTAGGGTGGAGTGATCAAGGCAATTAAACAAGGGATCTCCTAAAAAAGCCAAAAGTGACCATTAATGCTGTTCTGGAGCGCCCATGCTGCCCGTACAGCCTGTTCAAAACAATGGGAAAAGGACATAAATGAGGGATGCCCCCCATAAAAAGCTTTCTGGCGAAGGAATATTAAATCTCTCTAGAATATTAATGAAGTAAATTAAATGATAATGACTCAATATCGATAATGGTTTTAAATAATGGTTAAAAACTGTTCACAAAGTAAACAAATGAACATATAAGGGACAATAGTCCATATAGATTATCATCATAATAAAAGTGGTAATACATATCTGGAGTTCAGCCTGGCCAAGGGTGGCGTGTTAATACCTGTAAAACGCAATATTCGTTGTACATAACTGAGGTTTAACACAAAGATATTAATGCATAAAGAGAAGGAAGAAAAGAGAAAAAAAAAAAAAAGGAAAGAGGGAGAAAAAAGTTGGCTGATCAAAGGAAGGGCTTGTAGCTAAAACCGTCATTCAAACCTGGCGGTTTGAGAGCTGATAAACTGAATATCCATTTAGCCTCCCTTTGTAATAATACTTTATCAAAGTCACCTCCCCGATCACCGGGGGGAATGTGTTGCAGAGCAAAAAAGCTCATTTCACGGCTGTTAAATTGATGGAATAAGCCCATATGGCGACTGATTGGTGTTTCCATTTTTTTCTTTAGCACTAGGGATACATGGTCTCTGATGCGATGGAAAAAAGGTCTTTTGGTTTTCCCTATGTAAAATGAGTTACATGTGCATGTCATAATGTATACGATTCCGACAGACTGACAGTTTACTGCGAATCTAGGTTTAAATATCCTGCCAGTGGGAAGCACAATACTTGATGCTGCATGGACATACCTGCAAAACTGACACTTGTGGCATGGTCTAGTCCCCATCTGTCCCCGAGATGGAGCTGTTGGAGGGGAATGATGGCTGTGAACCAGGCAGTCCCTAAGGGAATTTGAGCGTTTAAAGGTAATTTGTGGGTGGTTGGTGAGGTGTTTAGCCACCATGTCATCACCCATTAGAAGATCCCAATGTTTTTCCAGAATACCTCGTATTTGTACATGGTTGCTGGAAAACCGTGTAATGAGCCGAGTACCTGCATTGGTCTTTAGAGGTTTGGGATCATGTAGAAGAGATCTTCTGTTTTGTACCTTAGCTCTAGCGAAAGCCCTTTTGAGGCATCTCTGACTGTAGCCACGTTCTGTGAATCTTTGTCTGAGAATTTGAGATATAAAATCAGTTTCAGAACTACAATTTCTCCGCAGTCTCAAGTATTGTCCATAGGGGATACTGTCCTTGAGGGGTTTGGGATGGGAGCTGGATGCATGGAGTAAAGAGTTCCCAGCTGACGGTTTGCGAAACAGACCTGTCCCTATTGACCCATCATCATGGATTTTAATTGACACAGTAGATCCATCATCCTGGCAGAGCAGCATTGCAGATTTTTTTCCCATTCAGATTTAAAATTGGGTGTTATAATGAAAATACTTGGAAATATTTGAATTCTTAATCCCCATGGGGTGATATTGTCATCCTGGTATTTGAGAAAATACCAGCGATTCCAGTACAATCTGACCTTACGTTCATAATAATAATAATCAATCTTTCCTCCACTCCTTTGACAATCGACCAAATCTCAGTTTTGAGTTTGGGATTGTCGTTTTGTCCCACTCAAGTTGTTGACAACTTTGAATTAATTAAAGATATCAATCTGTTTGCTCGCAAACTAATGCTGAAAACCATGTTTGATAAACCCAAACCCATGGTAAATTCAACCAATTTCTCTAACCCTTTTTGGGACAAGATGACAATTGAAGATGTCAAAGCAGTGGAGGAACTGATGGAATTATAGGAGGAGGGTCACATTGATGACATTGATATGTCTGAAGCAGATCTTATGGATCGTGCAAGTTGCCCCCTCCCTCTATTACAAATTGAGGCTGTTAGTCCCTTGCCCTCTTTAACGTCCAAACAAATCAATTATAAACTCAGATCGCGGATGTTCCCAACCCTCCAGGGGAACCCCAGTGTCTGGGCCTTCACTAAACAGGTCACCCAAGCTATCTTGAAAACTAAGTGGCACAATCCGTCTCAAACCAATCTAACCCCAGCCCAACAAAAAGCCCTCAGTGATCTCCAACGTAATCCCACCTTAATCATTAAACCCTCGGATAAGGGGAGCAACTTGGTGGTGATGGACACAAGTAATTATGAGCTAATGGTACTCACCATACTCAAAAACACGGATTGGTACCGCAAGGTGTCATCGAACCATCTCAAATTAACAACTTCTGTGTACTATAGGCTTATTGGTGCAGCCTATCATAAGGGAGTTATCACAAAACAAACATGGGAGTACCTAAACGTTGTGTCCCCCCGCACCCCCACCTTGTATGCACTACCTAAGATCCATAAGGATGCGCACCATCCACCCGGCCGCCCCATTGTTTCGGGAAATGGCTGCCTTACGGAACAGGCCAGTGCCATGATCGACGATTTTTTGCGTCCTCATGCTGAGGGGCTAGTGTCTTATCTTAAAGACACAGGGGATCTCTTGAAAACTCTGGATGGACTTCATGTCCCTCCGGGCTCATGGCTGGTTTCTCTCGATGTAGAGGCCCTCTACAACTCCATTCCCCATCATTTGGGGTTGAGGGTTGTGGAGGGTTTCATTTCAGAGAACAGCGAGGTGTCAGTTACCTACAATCGTTTTATATTGGATTTACTTGGTTTTGTTTTAACAAACAATATTTTTCTGTTTGGTGGCTCCCACTACCTCCAGGTACAGGGTGTTGCTATGGGGACCAAGTGTGCCCCCTCCTATGCAAACCTGTACCTGGGGGGGTGGGAGCGTGACCTTTTCCACCAGGACTCTACTCAACCTTATCTCGAACAGATCCCTCTTTGGAGGCGATTTATTGACGATATTTTTTTTATTTGGACTGGCCACAGTAACGACTTGAGGCATTTATATCCAGCCTCATGATCAATCAATTTAATTTAAACTTCACGTACTCCAGTAGCCAGACTCAACTAACTTTTCTGGATCTATCAATTAAAATCCATGATGATGGGTCAATAGGGACAGGTCTGTTTCGCAAACCGTCAGCTGGGAACTCTTTACTCCATGCATCCAGCTCCCATCCCAAACCCCTCAAGGACAGTATCCCCTATGGACAATACTTGAGACTGCGGAGAAATTGTAGTTCTGAAACTGATTTTATATCAGAATCTCAAATTCTCAGACAAAGATTCACAGAACGTGGCTACAGTCAGAGATGCCTCAAAAGGGCTTTCGCTAGAGCTAAGGTACAAAACAGAAGATCTCTTCTACATGATCCCAAACCTCTAAAGACCAATGCAGGTACTCGGCTCATTACACGGTTTTCCAGCAACCATGAACAAATACGAGGTATTCTGGAAAAACATTGGGATCTTCTAATGGGTGATGACATGGTGGCTAAACACCTCACCAACCACCCACAAATTACCTTTAAATGCTCAAATTCCCTTAGGGACTGCCTGGTTCACAGCCATCATTCCCCTCCAACAGCTCCATCTCGGGGACAGATGGGGACTAGACCATGCCACAAGTGTCAGTTTTGCAGGTATGTCCATGCAGCATCAAGCATTGTGCTTCCCACTGGCAGGATATTTAAACCTAGATTCGCAGTAAACTGTCAGTCTGTCAGAATCGTATACATTATGACATGCACATGTAACTCATTTTACATAGGGAAAACCAAAAGACCTTTTTTCCATCGCATCAGAGACCATGTATCCCTAGTGCTAAAGAAAAAAATGGAAACACCAATCAGTCGCCATATGGGCTTATTCCATCAATTTAACAGCCGTGAAATGAGCTTTTTTGCTCTGGAACACATTCCCCCCGGTGATCGGGGAGGTGACTTTGATAAAGTATTATTACAAAGGGAGGCTAAATGGATATTCAGTTTATCAGCTCTCAAACCGCCAGGTTTGAATGACGGTTTTAGCTACAAGCCCTTCCTTTGATCAGCCAACTTTTTTCTCCCCCTTTCCTTTTTTTTTTTCTCTTTTCTTCCTTCTCTTTATGCATTAATATCTTTGTGTTAAACCTCAGTTATGTACAACGAATATTGCGTTTTACAGGTATTAACACGCCACCCTCGGCCAGGCTGAACTCCAGATATGTATTACCACTTTTATTATGATGATAATCTATATGGACTATTGTCCCTTATATGTTCATTTGTTTACTTTGTGAACAGTTTTTAACCATTATTTAAAACCATTATCGATATTGAGTCATTATCATTTAATTTACTTCATTAATATTCTAGAGAGATTTAATATTCCTTCGCCAGAAAGCTTTTTATGGGGGGCATCCCTCATTTATGTCCTTTTCCCATTGTTTTGAACAGGCTGTACGGGCAGGATGGGCGCTCCAGAACAGCATTAATGGTCACTTTTGGCTTTTTTAGGAGATCCCTTGTTTAATTGCCTTGATCACTCCACCCTACATTCGGGCCATTCCATTCTCCATCATTCCAGTGGCTGAACCGCATTAGATTGTGGGTTCATGCCACCATCCTAGATGGCGCCTGCTATTTCCTCCAGTGGTGAGCTTTACTTGAAATGCTCTCGCCGGCCACGCCCACCATAGGCGGAGCAACGGGGGTTTTTCTTCCCCGTCCCGGATCGCTCTCACTGTGTGGTGACAGTGCTGCAGGACTGGGGATCTTACTGGTCCCCTTTGTCCTGCAGCAGTTCCAACATGTTTTCCCTTCCGTCATTCTCGAAGGGTCAGACGTACCTCTTTGCTGGGGGTTTAGTGGCAAACCTCCAGCATCAAAGATGGCGCCCGGTTACTCTGCGTCAACAGCGTCTATACAGGGAGCGTGTCTCTGTTGCCGGACACGCCTATCTGGGCGGGTCGGGACTCGGGGGCGCGCCCTCCTTCTGACGTTTGCGGCGTGATTGGCCGGACGCTTTTGTGCCCGGGCACTCTGCCCCAACGGCGTCTATGTGGGGGGTGCCTCTTTGTCTGCCGGACGCGCCTATCTGGGCGTGCCGGGACCCAGGGACACGCCTTTCCCCCTGACGCTTGCGGCATGATTGGCTGGGGTTTTCTTAGCATTCACTTCACTGCCCGCCCTCGTCGGCCACGTCAGACGCCGCCGAGGGGTATTTAAAAGCCATATTTTTCCTGTCAAACATTCAGTCGGTATTTTTGAATCCATGCTGTCTCTCTCAGGATTTTTATCTTGGATCCAGGCGCATTAGGTAAATTCTTTGCCAAACCTCATGCAGACTTATCTTAAATTTATATTATAGAATTCTTTATTTGTTTAAAGCTATACTACTTCCTGATAATTCATCAATTGATGGTTTTGTCTCTAGATTGAGCCTGTGGGCTCTGACTAATCCAAACTACATACATTGAGGACTGTTGAGGCTTCAGTGATTTTTTTACCTCTCTCTCTCTGTCTTCAACCATTAACTATTTGTGACCCCACCAGCACACCTCACTTAGGTATGTTTATGAATACTGGGGGAAACTATCCATGCGTCTGGGGGTCACTCCCATGATGCATGTATTTGCTCCTCCAGTCACTTTTTAACTTACTTAATCTAGTACATCTAATAATAACTTTTAGGAACTTAACATCATTCCCCTTTTTCTTACTGCAGCTTGATCATCTGTGGGCACAGGACCAACTTGAGGGTTTATCTCTTTTCTTTCAAATAATTTTTATTGGTTCAAAATAGAGTAGCACTTCATTGTTGTACAAAACAGCTTAAACAAATACAAAAATCAATCTTTGTTAATACAGAACCAACTGGAAATTTCTGCTCACACAGTAGGTGGGTACCTTAAAGGATGAAAATAAACATTTAAGCCATGACTGTGGACTCGCCGGCATGCCCCCCACGGCCGCCCCACACACGAGGGAGCACGTCCTACCGCTAAATGTGGACGCCACCCCCCCAACGCGGGGCCCCCGGGAGGGAGCCCGAACGAATCGTGACTCATTTATCAGAGTCTAGTCTGCACAAGACAGTCAGCAAGCCAAAAAAAAATTAAATATTTAACAGGAGGCTTAGTATAGTAGAGCAACCCAAATTCTAGCTGTAAGGTAACATAACATCATAAATTGAACCGGGTTATATCGTCCACTGAGAGGACTGTGGTAAACCAAAACTGAAACAATAAAAGAAAGGTAAGGTGAAAAAAAGAAATAACAGGGAACTACGACAAGAAGAGGATGGATGACAAGAGAAGAAATTGGAAAGAGAGAGGAGGGAAATAGGGAGTAGAGGAGGAGGGGGGGGGGGACCTGAGGATGTGCACTAAGGTGGATTTGAATGAAACTAACCTGACTGCTAGGATTGCCTTTTCACTTTCATTTTAATTTGAAGGGATGAAATCAAGAGTTACTCCTGAAATTTTGATGTCCAGGGTTCCCAAAAATCGCGAAACCTAGACACCGACAGGGATTGATTAGCAAAGAATTTTTCATATGAGTGTTGAACTTTTACCCGTTGTATGACCTCACTGACATTAGGGACCAAAATGGATTTCCATTTAGAAGTGATTGTGAGTCTGGCTGCTAATAGGACGTGAGTTGTAATACTTCTAAATTGCATGGGGATATTTTGTATATTCAAAAAAAGAAGAGCTAACTGAGGCTTCGGAGCAATAAAGAACCCAGTGATCGAGGAGATCAATTTGAATACTGCACGCCAAAAGCTGCGGATGCATTTGCATTCCCACAAAATGTGGAAAATATTTCCCCTTGCTCCACAAAGTCTCCAACAATCACTGGTCTCTGTGGGAAACATCATAGACAACCTAACAGGAGTCATGTATGATCTGTGTAATGTCCGCAACATTATGTCCCAATGGCCAGTGCAATGCGAAAACTTAAAGCAGGTGCCAATAGCCGTTTTCCATTCATCTATAGAGTGGACTGGCCCTAAGTCTCTTTCCCAGCTCACCATGTTAGAGGTTTTGTTGCGACTAGTGTTGTTTTGAAGAATACGATAGAACCACGACAGGCCCTTAGGCACATTGTGATTTTTCAAGAGGTATGTCCACACCTCATTGTGTACTGAGTAATTTGCTTCAGGGTGTTTTACGTGAAAATGATGTATTTGTGTCTTAGAAAACTGGTGGGTGTTTGGGTCTTTGGCATACAAGTCGTTACGAGTGAGTATGTCATCTCTCAGCCAGGAGGCAACTCTCAAGTTGGGAATTAGAAACTCATACACCTGGAGATTGGATAGAGTGTGTTTTATTAAAGAATCTCGAGGGGTCAGGAGATGGAGTTTCTTCCATGCGTCAAGAGTTGCCTCTATGGAAGGGAATTTAGGACAGACCAGAGGTACATTAACCAACTGGGCCAAGAGCAGGGAAGGTAGATCTCTGTTGGACACTACCGATTTCTCTATTTGAACCCACAGTTTTGGGGACTGTGGGTCGAACCAGGCCTTGATCTGGTCCAACATAGCCGCCCTGTAATAATTCCTCACATTTGGGAACCCCGCACCCCCCCATTTCCTATGTCTCTGAATTATGACAAAGGGGATTTTAGACATTTTTCTCTGCCATACAAATTGTCTGAACATTTTATCTATCAGGTTGAAGAAGGATTCGGGGAGACAGATAGGTAGAGTTCTAAAATAGTAGATCAGTTTCGGAAGTACCATCATTTTCAAGGCTGCTATTCTTCCCAACCATGAAAGCTCGTAGGAGGCTATGTGTTGGAGGTCGTTCCTAACTGTATGAATAAGGCCAGGAAAATTGGCTTCGTATGAGTGGGAAGAAGGAAAGGCTATACGAACACCCAGATATGAAAATGCTTTAGACATCCATTGGCATTGGTATTTGTTTTTTAAAGTAGCCACTTGGGTCTGGGACATATTTACAGGCAACAGGCATGACTTCACTACATTCAATTTGTAGAAGGAAACCTTGCTATACCTTTCTAACACTTTAAAAACTCCCTCCAGGGAGGAAGCCGGATTGGTGAGGGTCAGGACCACATCATCGGCAAAAAGGCCAATTTTGTGGATACATTTCCCTACCTTTATGCCCGATATCGTGCAATCAGTCCTAATAGCCTCCGCCAGGGGTTCCATCATAAGAGTAAAAATGATGGGGGACAGTGGACAACCCTGGCGTGTGCCATTTGTGATAGAAAATTTCTCTGATAGGGTGCTCGAAGTAAAGACTTTCGCTGACGGTATCGAATAAAGGGCTAGAATTGCTGATAAGATTTGTCCCTGGAGGCCGAACTTTTGTAGCGTTGCCCTCAGATAGCCCCAATGAACCCTATCAAAAGCCTTTTCGGCATCAAGTGCCAAAAAGGTTGTAGGGAGTTTGCTAGATTCAGCTATGTGTAATAGATCGAGCACCCTCCTAGTACCATCAGGGGCCTGTCTTCCTCTCACAAAACCCACCTGGTCCGGTTTGATCAAAGAGGGGGTGATTAATGCAAGTCTGTTGGCCAAAATTTTTGCGTAAATCTTAAGATCAGTGTTCAAAAGAGAAATAGGCCTGAAGTTTTGAGGGGAATCCGGCTTCTTCCCTGGTTTAGGTAATGTCACTATAATGGCTTGTAGCATCTCTTCTGGGAAGGAGGCTGCAGAGGAGGCCTCGCTGAACAACCGTTCCATGTACGGGACTAGGGATTGAGAAAATACACTATAGTACTCGGATGTGAAGCCATCCGCCCCCGGGGATTTGTTTTTAGGTAAGGATTTAATAGTGTCTAGAATTTCAGTACTTGTGATCTGGGAGTTCAGGGCAGCCAGATCTTCTTCACTTAATTTAGGTAGGGATAAAGAATCAAGAAAGGATTTAATAGAATGTGGGGTGGGCTGTGGCGTGTCGTTATCTTGGCTGAGATTGTATAAATCCCTGTAATACTTCATAAAGGAGTTTGCTATTTTATCGGGATGGTGTTCCAGTATGTTGGTATGGGGATCCCTCATGGAAGTCAAATTAGCCTTTTGCTGGCGTTTAGAAATATAGGTAGCCAATAGTTTGCCCGCCCTATTGCCACTCACATAAAACTGGGCTTTAAGTCTTCTCAAGCAATTATGGTGCCTAGAGAGAAGAGCTAAACGCACTTTTTGTCTACAGTTAAATAGGTCAGAGTCTAATCGAGGCGAGGGGTTCGCCTTGTGAAGGTCTTCTAAGGATTTTAATTCTGTAAGGAGGTTGTTCAGCAACGCCTCCCTCCGTTTTTTCTCCCTTGCTGCTGCCTGAATAAGGAGACCCCTGCTGAAGGCTTTATGAGAGCACCATAGTGTAGCTACAGAGACATCAGCAGTGTCATTAATTTTAAAAAATTCAGTCAAATGAGCTTTTAGAGAGGAAACAACTGTGGGATTGGCTAGGAGACTGGTGTTATTTCTCCAAAGATATGTGGGAGAAATATTAAAGGAGTTCTTCAAAGTCAGAGATATAGGGGCATGGTCAGACCATGTGATAGAGTGTATCTTGGCCGATTCAACTCTATGTAGAAGGGCCAGGTCTGTAAGAAAAAAGTCAATTCTGGAATATACACGATGAGGAGCAGAATAGTAGGTGTAGTCCCTTTCCATCGAGTTGAAACACCACCAGGGGTCATAGAGGTTATGCTCTGTCAGTAGCGGTTGTAATTCTGTTCTAGAAGGCAGTGAAGAGCTAGAGCAGTCCAAGTGCCTATTTACGATGCAGTTGAAGTCCCCACACAACAGTAATGCTCCTTTCTTAATTTTGTTAATTTTTTTCATAAGGGAGTTGATGAAGGAAAAGGGTCTCTGGTTAGGGGCGTAGACATTCACCAAGGTGAAGGTGGCGTTGTTCAGGTCGCAAACTAAAATAATGAACCGACCGTTTGGGTCACTAATTACTTCATGCAACTTGAAGGTGATTGTTTTACCAATGGCAATTAGTACTCCCCTTTTCTTCACTGGGGCCATGGAGTGAAATATATGAGGGAAAGATCTGTGGGTACATTTAGGCGGATTGGATGAAGTAAAATGAGTCTCTTGAGCGCACAACACATCTCCTTTAAGCTTATTGGCATCTTTCCACATGGCACTCCGCTTGAAAGGGCTATTGAGCCCATGTACATTCAAAGAGATTACTGATATAGACATAGTGAAAGAGGAGAGCTTGCTATATCTGTCACATTCAGCAGAGTCAATGGATGCAGTACTAAAATGTTACCTGTAGATGGCGCCAAACCCTTTGTGATGGGAACATAGGTCGAATCTGTACAGGGAAATGCTGTGGATACCTTTTGAAGATGCGTCATGCAGCAGGCAGATGAGAAGGTGAAATCCTCAGGTGTCTTGACATGGGGGGGAGAGTTAGAAGGGAAGAAGAAGAAAAAAAAAAGACAACAACACCAAAAAAAAAGGAAAAACCGTAAAGTCATGTAACATGTAAAAAGGTGACAACGGTCACAGAGTGCGAGCACATCTCGCTGAATTCCTTTGGGAGGGGTGTGAGCTCCGGAAGAACCCAAAATGAACTAGATAATATATGATTTCAATCCAGTCTCTTGGTTGGAAATGAATATTGGAGGTAGCGGAAACATAAACGAACAAAGATCAGGTAGTGCTCCATTCAGGGGATAACCTTGCAGCTGTGGGTTTAGAAGGAGGAGTAGTAGCATCTTCTGGGAGAAGGTTCCATTTCTTTGCTAGGTCTAATCCTTCCTCAACACTCCTGATAGCATAAGTACGGTTGTCCCTAATGATCAGGAGTTTGGTAGGGAAGCCCCACGAGTATGTGATTTTGTGATTTTGCAGCAGTTTAGTAATTGACGTCAGATTTTTCCGTGCCAACATAGTATACTGCGATAAATCAGAATAAATGGAGATGTCCGAGTACGGAGCTGGTAAGGGGTGATTTTTTCTCGAGAATCTCATTAACTCGTCTTTAACATGAAAGAAGTGCACACGTGCTATGACATCTCTCGGGACCTTCTCGGGGAGGAATTTAGGCTTAGGAAGGCGATGCGCTCTATCCACAATAATTTCAATACCAGGGAGGTCGGGCAAGATGGCTGCGATGAACTCCTGGACATAATGACGTAGGTCCCTAGGGAGAACTGACTCCTCCACCCCCCTCAATTTGATATTATTTCTCCTGGACCTGTCCTCCAAATCCGCCAATTTTTCGCGCATTGCTTTAATTTCATCATCAGCGTCATAGTGTGCATCTACTAAATCATTATGGGCTAATGTAAAGTCACCCATTTTGTCTTCTACGTGACTGATTCTCTCCCCAATGGCCGTGACCTCCTGTTTCAATTGTGAGACGCATTGCATCATGTCCTTATGCATAGACCCTCTCAGGGTCACCAGCATATCCCTCATGACAGTGTCACTAAGCGGGACCCCAGATGTAGGGAATTCTTGGATCTGATCCACAAAGTCCCTGGTGCTGTTTTGGGAATTACAGGCCTCATCCTGCTCACCTGCATATCTGTGGTTCTCCGACCGCCGCTGCGATGACTTTTGCGGGCTACAAAAGGGAGAATGGGATGGTGTGGATCCTCCGCTTCCACCCCCCACTCCGGGGGTCGGTGCTCCGCTCGGTGGCTGGAACGGACTATGCTGGCTTCCCCCTGCGCGCGGTGAACGCCGCGGGTCCGAGGTCCCGGCGCCATCTTGCGGCCTAGGCGTACTTGCCGCGTGGTAGAAGTCAGTCAGCTTCTTTGGTTTGCGGTCCGACTTACGCTTTCCCATCGTGTCTGGGTGCTGCTAGAGGGACCCTCCTGCGATGTGGAGACAGTGTAGGGCTGGATCGGTGCTTGGTGTAGTTAGATGCGGGTTCAGTGCACGGAGCTCCCGTCTCACACAGCCATCCGCTCCGGCTGCTGGCCACGCCCCCCGGGTTTATCTCTTTTCTTTCTTTGGCGAATTATTTAGGAATTATATTCATTATTTCCTTTTAATTGGATATCAATTACATCTACAATTGGTTACTGTGTGTCTGGATTTTAGCCGATCTCTGAGGGTGAGTGTTGTTCGTCCTGTTTTATTGCTGTTATTATGCAAATTATATGCATGTTATTTTGTTGCTAACATTATTCACTTTCCCGTCATTTATCGTTTTTGTGTTAAAAACGTTTACTGCTTTATGTATTTTTGTGTGCTATATAATCATGTTTTTCGGACCGGACTTTGTAATCTAGTCCCTTCTAATGAGCAATTGGCTTTATTGTTTAATTAATGTGTTTTTTCCTTTTTTATTATTTTGTAGTTTCTCCCTCTGTACTAAGCCCCTGATGAAGCCCGGCCCTGGGCGAAACATGTTGGGCAACAGTCAAGCATAGGGACTTCAGTGGCCCTTAGTGTGAGCCACATTGGTTCGTTATGGACCATCACTTGGTTATTTTATTCCAAACATTGTTATGTTAATCTTTGTATGTATAAATTGTAATAAATTTTGTATATTTTCTTAACATCTGTTTATTCATTTATTTGGACACCGTTTAAAGTCCCGGGGTTTGCCACCCCACCTTTCCCCACCTTTCCATTTATTATACATTGGCAATGCTGCAGCGGCTGCACACGTAGCAGAGGGCCATCAATGAGTACCTGTGCCAAAATGGCAGCAGAAATGGATCAGGGGAGCTTGTTTTTTTCCCCCACGCCAGTGGGCCTTGATCAGGGATGCATGCACTGTCCTGTCACCATTTGAGGAGGCCACGAGGAGACATGTGCAGGATGAAAAAATGTGTTTCATTTTGTTTCGTTTTGATTCGTTATTTAATTTAATTTGTTTAGTTAAGTTTGTTGCATTCGTTTTCGGGATTCATTTCGTAATTCAAAAAATTCTACCGCATTGGAAAAATTCTAGCGCATTTGAAAAAACTGTACCGCATTCGAAAAAAATGAAATCGAATTCCAATTGAAAAGATTAGAATAGAATAGAAAATAATGGGGCAGATTCAGGTACATCTGCGCATTATTGGACCGGCCTAGCGCACCGCCTTTACGTTAGACTTGCGCAATGTAGCCGCGTAATCACCCTATTCTCATAGCTTTTGCGCAGAAAATTGCGCATGCGTAACGTTATTTCAGAGGCGTAAGGCGGAGTAATACAAATTGGGAAGGACGTGGGCGTGTTACATTGAAATGACCCGTGACCCCATGCAAATGAAGGGCCGGCCGGCTCGCGCATGCGCGCTTAAAGCAGACCATGGTCAGCACCTCTGTGCGCATGCTCACAACTCGGGAACGGCGCAATCAGTGAAATTGGAAGTGGACTAGGGCAACTTAGTGAATTACGCAAACAGCATAAATAGACAGACACAAATGCACTTCCTTTGCAAAAGCACATCCCTTTGTATCCCTTCCTATACAGCAAGGTGCTTTTGTTTATTAGCGTTTGTTTGTTTGTTTGTGACGTGTCTTTGAGATATTTGGGGACTGTTTTGCAGAGTGATTTTTGTCTTTTATGTGTTCTCTGCGTTGTTATTTTGTTTAAAATATATTTTTGCTGGGCATTTTTTATTTTTGCTCGTCATTTATTTAATTTTTTTGGTTCTGTTTGTGTATGATTTTGGAATGTGGGGGTGATATTCCTGCGGGAAAAGGGGTGTCACCCTCATTTGTGGTGGAGAAGTGATCCCCAGGTCTGTGTGAATGGTGTATGAATGTACAGTGACATAATTGGAGCCGTGGCATGGCGTTGCTGCTCACAAGTCCTGCATGGTGGGCTTGTGCCAATCCAATGTGATGTGTCTGTGCTAGGGACCACAGTGGTGTGCATGCATGCATTCTCATTGTGCCATGATTAATGTGTGTGTTTAACGTGCAAAGATGCATATGTGAGCTGGCATGAGATGGGGTCATGAGATGGGGTCCCGGTGCATATGCAGAGTCACCTTGAAGGGAAAAGACAGGAGGATGTTAGTAGTGCATGTGCCCCTTGTGATGTGTGCATCATGGGGGGGCCAGTCATGCCTGCCACCCATGTCACTCACCAACCAGCCAGCTGTCCACATACATGTTCTGTTCGAAATCTGTGGGGATGGGGCTAGGATTGTATATGTAGCTGTCATGGGTGTCATGGGTAGTGCCATGTGTTGGGCTGCTGATGTCCTCCTGCAAGGTTGTGGTTAATTCCATGATGGCATGAGGGGTGAATCTGAAGATGCGAGACATCTCAGAATCACTCATGCCATAGATGTCTATGCGTGTGTGATATATCCTCTCCCGTAAAGAGTGAAAAGTGAGGGGCTTGTATCAGATAAGAATATTGTATTAGATTAGATTAAATTGTAAAGTTTAGATAAGCAAATAAAAAAAATAAAAATAAAAAAAAACATCTCCCGTGCCCTCCTTAGTGCCCTCCTCAGTGCCCTCCTCAGTGCCCTCATCCTTCTTTGCTCATCTAAAGTCAGTAGTATAGCTATGCGCGACGATGCCCCTGGCATGTTGGCATACAGATTGTTGTGCAACACGTGTGACTGCTAAGCTCCTCACTAACAGTGTTGCTTTATCTAACATGTAGACTTTTTTTCTCTTTTTAGACCAGCTTTTATATGGTCTAATTTTAGACAGGACATTTTGCTGTTGCGCACACTGCGTAGCCTGCGCTGCCCCAACGTTCTTTTGTGGATCCCCGTAAGTCCCTCATTAGCATATTTGACTAGCAAATCAATGGTCTGTCTAGCGCAGTTTTGCGCGGACGGATGCGCCAGTCTAACGAAATTACGCTGGACAAAAAAAAGTAGATTTTTTGCGTATCTCGTTCTGGGGATGCCGTGCATCGAAACGCACGCGCACATTTAGACTTACGCCGCGCATCTCCTGTTGCGCAGGCGTAATCGCTCTGTGAATCTGGGCCAATATACATATATATTTTTTTCTATTCTGTTCTATTGTTTTTTTCTATTCTAGTCTATTCTATTAGAATTCGATTTTATTCTATTTATTTATATATTTATATATATATATATAACCATTTTCAGAAACTTTAATTGTGAAATGATAATTACGTATAGAATGAATTCGAATAAAATAACAGAAAAGAATAGCATAGAAAAACAACAGAACCGAATAGAAAAAAATATAGGCCCAGATTCACAGAGCAATTACGCCTGTCTAACTGGTGTTAGACAGGAGTAATTTCAAATTTTGCGCGCCGTATCACTAGTTTGAATCCTCAAACCATGATACGGCGGCTTTGGGCTTCGATCCGAGAGGCTTACGTCTTCGTAAGCCTTCGGATCTACGCTGCCATATTTTTGCGGCCGCTGGGAGGAGTTCGCGTCGTTTTCATGCGTCGGGATATGCAAATGAGTTTTTACGGCGATCCACGAAGATACGAGCGGTCTTCGCAATCGCTTTCGTCTATTTTTTTCTACGTACTGTTAGACCAGCTTTTTGCTGGTCTAACGGTGCGTAGCCCATGTTAAGTATGGCCGTCGTTCCCGCATTGAATTAATTTTTTTTTTTCTTTTACGTAACTCGTTCGGGAATAGGAATGTCCGTAAACGACGCTACTCAAGAAAAAATGACGTAACGACGTGATTTCGCGCAATGCACGGCGGGAAATTTCTGAACGGAGCATGCGCAGTTCGATTGCCGCGGGAACGCGCCTATTTTAAATGCTTCACGCCCCCTACTCGCGTAGATGACTTGCGCCGGGAGAAATAGATAGTAGATACACTACGCCGCTGTCGTTTACTGGACAAAATCTACCGGGATTCCACGTAGAGCCAGGTAAAATACGGCGGCGTAGTGTATTTCAGATACTCTACGCGAATCTAATTGTATCTGAATCTGGGCCATAATCTTTATTATATTTTATTCTATTCTGTTCCATTGTTTTTCTATGCTATTCTTTTTTATTCTAATCTTTTCTATTCAAATTCAAATTCATCATATATGAAATTAGAATTTTGGAAAATGGTTATATATATATACAGTATATATATATATATATATATATATATATATATGTATATGTATATATATATATATATATATATATATATATATGCATATATATATATATATATATATATATATATATATATATATATATATATATACAGTGCCTTGCGAAAGTATTCGGCCCCCTTGAACTTTGCAACCTTTTGCCACATTTCAGGCATCAAACATAAACATATAAAACTGTAATTTTTTTTGTGAAGAATCAACAATCATGAAGTGGAACGCAAACTTTTTTAACAAATAAAAAACTGAAAAATTGGGTGTGCAAAATTATTCAGCCCCCTTAAGTTAATACTTTGTAGCGCCACATTTTGCTGCGATTACAGCTATTACAGCTGTAAGTCGCTTGGTGTATGTCTTTATCAGTTTTGCACATCGAGAGACTGACATTTTTGCCCATTCCTCCTTGCAAAACAGCTCGAGCTCAGTGAGGTTGGATGGAGAGCGTTTGTGAACAGCAGTTTTCAGTTCTTTCCACAGATTCTCGATTGGATTCAGGTCTGGACTTTGACTTGGCCATTCTAACACCAGGATATGTTTATTTGTGAACCATTCCATTGTAGATTTTGCTTTATGTTTTGGATCATTGTCTTGTTGGAAGACAAATCTCCGTCCCAGTCTCAGGTCTTTTGCAGACTCCATCAGGTTTTCTTCCAGAATGGTCCTGTATTTGGCTCCATCCATCTTCCCATCAATTTTAACCATCTTCCCTGTCCCTGCTGAAGAAAAGCAGGCCCAAACCATGATGCTGCCACCACCATGTTTGACAGTGGGAATGGTGTGTTCAAGCAAGCAAACTCCCAGGAGACCGTCCGGATTCTACTCTGCTATAGGCCACCTGGCCCAAAATCGCAGCTTCTTCCATTATTGACAGACTTTATCTCCACCTATACCCTTAACAGCAAACACCTTTTGCTGCTCGGGGACTTCAACCTCTGGGCCAACTCCTCACAAGACCCCGTGGCCGATGCCTGGATTGACCACCTGGAAGGTCTAGGGCTGCAACAACTAGTATGTGGGCCCACACATGCTTCAGGTCATACACTTGGGGCCAGATTCACGTATTCCAGAGCATCTTTGCTCTGGAGTAACGCTTCTGATTTGCGTTGCGCTGCCGAAATTTTAGGAGCAAGTGCTGTCATTCACGAAGCACTTGCTCCTAAAGTTGAGGCAGCGCATCACAAATGAGCCGGCGGAATTCAAATGTAGCGGGTACGGGGCGTGTAGTATGCTAACTACGCGCGATCCCGCCGCCAACGTACTGCGCATGCGTCGAGTGTCAAAACATCCCCGTGCGCATGCTCCAAAATCTGTGAATGAACGTCAATGACGTCACATTCCCATTCATGACCGTTTTATGCAAGCGACGTTTTTTTTTTTTTCCCGACGCGATGACGACGCCTATACCTAACATAGGATACTCCAACCCCATGTAGGTATATCTATGCGCCGCGTATCCCGTCCGGAAACGTCGTATCGTCATTGCGTCGCGCCGGATTTCGATCGTGAATTGCCGATTTCCGCTCATTAACATATTTTTTGAGCGTAAATCGGCGGGAACGCCCCCAGCGCCATTTTTAAGTTGAAGTAACGATGCGATGGCGAAACTCAGTTACGCTGCTCGCATCAGAACTTCAACCCGGCGTTTCTTGTTTTCTGGTTACAGAAAACAGAAACGCCGGCTCAAAGCCACAGTTAGGCTGGCGGATCACTCGATCCGCCAGCGTAACCTTTCCTGAATCTGGCCCTTGATCTCATTTTCAGACAAAATCTGGAAATAAAAATCTTGGAAAATGAACCGTTGCATTGGTCAGATCACCATGCCATCAGATTCATTCTTTCCAACTTCCCCCCCTTAACAAAAACATCAAATCCAGTGACTACACACTGGACTAGATGTCAGAAGAAGCTCCACTCGGAATTCTTCAAAGCCGCGTTAAGGAAAAAAATAAAAACAATTCAGCCTCATCAATCGGCTGAAGAAACACTGGATTCCATTAACACAGCCCTATTACAGTCAGCCGACTTAATAGCGCCGAAACGAAAGACCCAGATCCGGAAAAAAAACTCCAGCTGGTTCAACAACCAACTGGCGTTACTGAAGCAAGAGCGTAGAAGGGCGGAAGACGCCTGGAAGAGAAGCCCATTAGATGAGAACCTCTCTATCTACAAGGCAATAACTAAGAAATATCACAAAGAAACCTTCAAGGCCAAGAAGAATTATTTTTCTGAGGCCATCAACAGCGCCCTGAATCGCCCCCGCGAACTCTTCAAGCTGGTCACTGCGACCATGAATCCAGGATGTCTTGAAGCCCCCAATTCGGACTCACAAGAATTTTGCAATGAATTATCGGATTACTTCATTAATAAAATCGAGGGAATCCGGCAAAGCATTCAGCAGAACAATTCCCCCCGTACCCCCCCCTGTAATAATTTACACAACACCTGTAGTAATTCATCCCAACCAGGTAAGTTCACGCTGGAACCTATCACTATCCAAGCCACAAAACATATCATCGGTACTCTGCGTAACAGCACTGCGTCAAATGATATCATCCCCACCAAACTGTTGAAGGAGTGCGCCGACATCCTGGCACCTCCTATCACACAGCTTATTAACCAATTTTTCATGGAGGGCATAGTGCCCTCCCAGTTGAAGGAGGGTATAATTAGACCCATCTTGAAGAAATCTACCCTGGACCCCAAGGATCCACTCCACCGCCGCCCTATAACAAGCTTAAACACTTTTTCCAAGATTATGGAGAAAGCAGTGGTGCAACAGCTGCAACAGCATCTAGACACCCACAACCTACTCGACCCATTTCAATCAGGTTTCCGCCTTGGACACGGGACGGAAACAGCATTGCTCAAGATATGGGACGACGCTCTCGAGGCCGCAGACGAAGGAGAATCTTGTCTTCTGGTTCTGTTAGACCTGAGCGCAGCTTTCGACACAGTAGACCATGAGCTTTTATTGACCCGGCTAGCTGAAGTAGCCAGAGTCGCAGAAGGCGATTTATCTTGGTTCTCCTCCTTTTTGGAAAACAGATCGCAAATAGTGAAGTTAGGACCTTTCTTTTCGGAAAAACGCACGGTATCATACGGAGTCCCTCAGGGATCCCCGCTGTCGCCGGTGTTATTCAACATTTATCTCCGTCCGCTTTTTGAGATCATCAGCAGTCAAAAACTGCTCTATCACTCATATGCAGACGACACGCAACTGTATTTCCGCATTTGCAATAAAAAGGATCACCACCTCAATCTAGAGACATGTCTCTCTTTGATAGAGGACTGGATGACAAAGAGTTATCTAAAACTCAACGGAGCGAAAACAGAACTCCTTCTGTTTCACGCCAAACGTAAGAATCTACCTGCAACAACTTGGACACCCCCGCCCATTCTGGGCAAAATCATCACCCCTAGCGCCAAAGTCAAAAGCCTCGGGGTCATTTTCGACTCCTACATGACTAAGGACGCACAAATAGGGTCAGTAGTCAGCGGATCTTACCATCTGCTGCGCCTACTACGCAGGCTTATCCCTTTTATCCCCAAAGAAGACATAGCGGTCGTGGTGGGAGCAATTGTTAACTCCAGATTGGACTATGCAAATGCCCTTTACCTCGGACTCCCAAAGTACCAAATCGCTCGTCTACAAGTCGTTCAAAATACGGCCGCTAGACTTGTGACTGGGAAAAAACCCTGGGAATCAATCTCACCTTCACTGAGAACCCTTCACTGGTTAACAGTAAAATACAGAATTACTTTTAAAGCACTCTGTCTAACGCATAGATGTATCCATGGGAATGCTCCCCATTATCTACGCGAAAAAATAAAAGCCCATAACCCCAATCGCGTGCTGCGATCCACTGATCAAAATCTCCTGCAGATACCGAAAGCCGGATACAAATCTAAAGGAGATAGAAGATTCGCGGTCCAAGGTCCCAGACTATGGAACGCTTTGCCAACCAGTATTCGGTTGGAGGAGAACTACTTAGCATTCAGGAGAAAGATCAAGACTCATCTCTTTTGATACCAAAGGAGACAGGAAAAACAAGCGCCTAGAGGCGATTCAGTTCGCATGTGTCGCGCTATACAAGTTTTCATTCATTCATTCAGGGTGATGAGCTTTGTTGCTTTTTTTTTTTTTCACAAAACAAGTTTTTATTGGGTAAAAGATATTCATACATAGATGCGCACAGAAATGCATATGTAGGAGAAACATGACATGACAATTCTTCTGGCAATATACACATGACATGTTATTTAACAAGGTAACACAAATTATCATGTCATCAATGAGCATGTATAATAGAAACCTTGCGATATTCAATATAACACCAGATAGATACCATAAGCCTATGGAAAAGGTATGGATAACCGACACCTGTGTTCCAAACGTGGGGTTTGGAGGAGGCGTTGGTCGGTTATACCGTCAAGGGGGCCAAGGGCCCTGAGTGAAAAAGGAGGGGGGGAGAGAAAGGGAGAACGAAAAGGAAAGAGAAAAGAGAAGCAAAAATAAAATAAAAAAAATTAAAAAAGGGGGGGAGGGGAAGGGAGGATGGGGGGGGGTGGGTCCAGGTCGTGGGGATCTATCTGACAGGTAGTCACTTGCTAGCAAGGGAAGAGGGACTTGTAAAAATCTGAAGTCCTGAAGTGTGACCAGCAGGCCCAGGTCGTTGTAAACTTCTGGATACGGTCTTGGGCAATATAAATCAATTCCTCCATCTCCTCAATTTTGGATACCCTGATTAGCCACTCTCTGATGGTGGGGATGTTTGTTGAACGCCAGTGGGTGGGGATGCAGAGTCTGGCCGCATTGACCATGTGCATGGCCAGCGATTTCTAATAGGTGTTTCGGGGAAGGGATGTGTGGTGCAGGAGGTATTGAGCTGGGGTGTAATCTAGGGTAAAGGTGGTGACCGAAGAAATTATGGAGTGGACTTCTTTCCAGAATGGTTGGAGTAAAGAGCATTCCCACCAGATATGGATCATGAAGCCTATTGCACTTTGACATCTCCAACAGGTGTTCGGGACTGAGGGCGAAAACTTGTGTAAACGAGCCGGGGTCCTATACCATTTTGTTATGATTTTGTATCCATTTTCTTGGATAGCTACATTCATCGATCCTTTGTGAGCAAATGTATAGATGGATTCCCAGTCATTTTCCGTAAGAGTCAGTTGTAAATCTGTTTCCCAGGAAGTATGTAAAGAATGCGTCAAGGAGGGGTCAGTGTCAACTTGCAGGAGGGCATAGATATATGAAATCAGGTGTCTTTGGGGCTTGGAGCTCGTGCAGAGTGTTTCAAATGGCGTGAGACGCCTATTCCATGTGTCGTCTGAGTTTGTGGAGTTAAGGAAATGTGACAGCTGTCTATATGACCAAAAGGGAAAGGCACCCGTACGAGAATCGGAGATCAACTCATCGTAGGAACGCCGACGGCCTTTATGAAAGAAATGGTAAGCCAGAACCTCCTCGTGTGGCCATTCCAGTTGAAGGAATGTTTTGGACTCTCCCGGTGGGAACTCAGGGTTCTCTCTCACGGGGGTCAGTGGACCTGGTTGTGAGGATAGGTTGAAGAGAGACATTGCTTTCCTGAAGGCCAGTAGCGAGGGGAGGATGATAGGGTGCTGTCTGATGGGTAGGGGCCAGTATCGGGGTGTCAACCAAGGTAGTGTATGCATCAGGATTTGTGAGAAGGAATTTTCAAGCACCACCCAGGGTTTACTTAGTTTGTGCGTTTTCCAATCTACTACTCTGGTTAGGTGGCAGGCTAGATAATATTTGTATAGATCAGGGAGACCAATTCCACCCGACGTTTTAGCACAGGTCAGGCGCGAGTATTTAATGCGCGGGGCTGTATTCTTCCATATAAAGGCTGTGCAGGCATTTTTGTAAGTCGCAAAAAAGGAGGGGGGTAGGTGGATTGGGATAGTTTGCATCATGTATAGAAGGCGAGGTAGGACAACCATTTTAACGAGCGCCGAGCGACCGAACCAGGATATGTTTAGGGTGGCCCACTCTTTCAGGTCCGATTGAATGCTGGTGAGGGAGGAAAGGAAATTTTTGCTAAGTAGATCTGATAGTTTCCTAGTGATCTGGATACCCAGGTAGGTAATGGCCTCAGCGTTCCACTGGAAGGGGAAAGAATCCTGGCACTGAGAGACGTCTTGTGGGGACAACGTTACATTAAGCGCATGGGACTTCGTGTAATTAATTTTGAGGTTGGACAGTACTCCAAAGTGGTTTATGTCTTTCAGTAGGTTAGGTAAAGAGATTTGGGGGGCTTGCAAGGATAACAGTATGTCGTCGGCGAAGGCGGCAATTTTAAATTCTCTACGTTCAAAGGGAATGCCCTTGATATCTGTGTTGTTATGTATTCTGTTCAATAGTGGCTCTAATGTCAGGACAAAGATCAGGGGGGATAGCGGGCAGCCCTGGCCGAGGGATTGGTATATAGGGCGTCAATATGCGCAAACATGCGGAGAAGGAGGCCAATGCCCCTCAGTACTTCCCGCATGTAGTCCCAGGCCACCCTGTCGAACGCCTTCTCGGCATCGAGGGAGAGCAGAAACCCTTTGGTGCCTGAGGCTGTGAGCCAGTGTTGTAAATTTAGGGTGCGGATGGTGTTCTCCCTGGCTTCTCTGCCAGGGATAAAACCTACTTGGTCGGGTAGTATAAGGCCCGGAATCAGCGACAGCAACCTGTTTGCTAGGATTTTTGAATAGAGTTTGATATCCACATTAAGCAGGGATATTGGCCTGTAATTTGCTACTAGTGAAGGGTCCTTACCATCTTTCGGAATGACAGCTATATGGGCTTCTAGCATTCTTCCTAGTGAATCGTGGGGTTCGCGAATGAATTAAACATTCGTAGCATCTGAGGAGCAAGGTCGTCCTGGAAGCATTTATAGTAAACTAAAGGGAGACCATCAGGGCCTGGGCTTTTACCCACCTTAATTTGCTTAATTGCCAATTGCAGTTCCTCCATGGATAGAGGGCTCTCCATGGCCTCCGCCTGTGTCGAGGAGATGGGTTTGGGGCAGTATTGAGCCAGAAAATCTTTTATTTGGGTAGAGCGGGCGAGCGCATCGGTTGGTCCCCTTCCGTCCTGTGTTAAATTGTAGAGCTTCGAGTAGAATTTCTTGAATTGCTTGGCTATGTCCTCGTTTTTAGAGAACGTGTTGCCGTGTTTGTCCCGGATATGATGGATTACCGAGGAAGTCTTAGAGGCCTGTATCGTACGTGCCAACAGCCTCCCGCTCTTGTTCCCATGCTCATAAAAGATTTTTTGACCGAGGACGTATTGTCTCCTGGTGCGCTTTCCTAACTCGTCCAGCAGGGTGGACCGCGCAAGCAGGAGGTCTTGCAATGTGGCTTGCAAGGCTGACTTTTTGTGGGCAGCTTCAAGGCAATTAATCGTGTCAACAAGCGCCTTGATCCGCTCCTGATGTCTTTTTTTAGTCGCTGTCGAAAGGGCAATCAAATCCCCCCTGACAACGCATTTGTGCGCTTCCCACAACGTAGTGGGTGTTACGTCTGGGGTGGAGTTTTCTCTAAAGTAAAGTTGGATTCGTGCGCGTATCTGTCTAAGATTTTCGGGGTCTTTTAGCAGGGAGGCGTTCAGTCTCCAGGTCTTAGTTGTTTTGTTTGATTCTGGGAAAACGAGCGTCACTGTAATGGGGTGGTGGTCTGATAAGAACATTGGCTCTATGGTGGCCCTCGTGAGGAAAGAAAGGTCCGTTTGAGAAAGGAAAAATTAGTCGATTCTTGAGTATTTGTTATGCGGGGGGGAGAAGAATGTATAGTCTTTATCAGTGGGGAACATGGTGCAACTGGAGTTTGATTTGGCGGAGGGCTCGGTAGGAAAGAGCAGTCGTGCCAGTGGAGGTGTCTATGGTTGGGTTGAGGGGGACGTTAAAATCCCCTCCTAGTAACACAATCCCCTCGAGAAATGTAGACAGAAGGTCAGAGACTTTCCTAAAAAAAGGACGTTTGATGCTCGTTCGGGCAGTATATGTTTGCAAGCGTGATCGGTTTGGAGGCGTATCTACCTTTAACAAATATGTACCTACCCTCTGGGTCCACCATTGTGTCTAAGATTTGGAAATCAGCATGTTTGGATACGAGGATTGACACCCCTTTTGTTTTGGAATCCGGATTTGTGGAGTGCAATGCACGTTTGTATACATGGTTGCTTAATTTAGGGATGGCATCCGAACGGAAGTGCGTTTCCTGCAGCATGAGAAAATGAGCTTTGTGTTTGGTCAAAGCTGCTAAGACGTGCAATCTTTTTTCAGGGAGGTTGAGGCCTTTTACATTTAGCGAGAGGCATTTTAGTGAAAGTCGTTGGATGGAGGTTGGTGATTTCTGCATTGTGTCAGCCAGCGGGGAGCAGAGAGTATATATGGGGGATTCGCGTCACTCACTGGGCCCAGAGAGAGGGAGGGTGAGGAAGTGAGGGAGAGGAGGAGAGGAAAGGAAGGAAGAAAGAGAAAGATAGAGGAGAAAAGAAAAAAAAAAGGGGGGGGGGGGGTTCTGTCTAGTGGAACCAAACCGAGGTAGGGAAGGGGAGGTAGTAGGATTAAAAGTCACACCTACGCGGGGTGTATTACTCCCAGGTGTGAGAGTTTACCGGAGGTGGTCAAGGGAATACCTAACCACCTAAGGGGGAAGGAGGCAGTCCGGAGTGTCAGCTTTAATCCAATATGGAAGCTGTGGGGGGGACGGAAAACCTTGAACGGAATACGGAATGTCGCACCACAGAGGACGAAGGAAGGAAAACAGGAGTTACCAGGATGTAGATAGAAGTTTGCCATCACTATGAAGGTACAGTAACGTTTTAGGGTAAGATGGGCCGAAGATTCGTTGGGTCTACCCAGCTCCGCAACCAGTCCGCGAATCAACCGCACACTGGGTGCAAGATAGGCAGAATCAAGGGCCCGATTCCGTGAAAGGAGCAATATCCTGGTTGACACGTGAGAGGTAGTGACCGCCTCTGGTGGTCTAGGATACCACCATGAGGCTTCCAGCCCATTCGGAAGGGGTTGAGCCTACTCACTCATATAAACACTTTAGGTACATCTCAGTCAATTTCTAAACTAAATAAACAGGCAACACAAAGGTTTAAAATACACAAACATGTTTCATCGGAGTTGCAAAGTACACTCTCTCCACTCTTAGAAAGTTAAGCGGGCTGCATCCGTATCTGGGTAGCCCAGCCCATGCTAGACCCACGTTTAGCTGTCAGGAACCTCGTCTGAAGAGGCAGTCTCAGGGCCCTGCGAGATAAACGTTCAAACCACATGTATATCACAACATTAGATATGCCAGCTATCACTCCCTGACCTGGGTATGAGTAGAGTCTATAGGAGAAGCATACGGGGCGCGTGGAGCCACCCCAATAACCCCAAAGAGGGTAAGGGGAGTGTAGCGGCTCGGAATGCTTAGCAGTTGTAAGAACCCAAGCAAACTGATAATTAAATGTGTAATCCTTCGCGCTAAAATAATCAATAAAGAATAATAATATACAGATTGCAGCAAAAACTAAAAGTGTTTACCATACACAAGTGAGTCATATATATATCAAAGTGAATTTGCGCAAAAAAAACACAATCAAACACTATAAAACATATGTAATCAATAGTGCAAAGTGGATGAAGTAAATTAAAGTGAATAACAAAAAAGTCCATAGTTGTCAAAAAAGTTCATAAAGTGCAAACGTGCAGTGCACAAAAAATTCTTTCAGTGAAATTGCCAAGCTTGCAGTAAAGTGCTAGTGCTCCTTCGTGCGTTCAGCCTCACAGGCCTCTCACCTTAGTGGCATACATCAATGGCGTGATATTAGATAGCTATTCTGTGCCACTCCAAACCACACAGCCTCACAGGCCTCTCACCTCTCGATAGATAAAAAACGCATCCAAATAAATCCTCTAGATAGACCCAATGATCCAGTAATAATGGACAACACCAGGAGTATTCACTCTTCTCTATGTCTTGAATCCACCCTTCGCTGAGATACTCAGGGAAACATAAAGAAAAATAGGCCTCCAATGGTGTAGTATGTAACAACTAAAACATTTATTAAAAAAAAGTATTCTCCTTACATCAGTAAAAAACACAGCAAGCATCAAATAAAAAAACAAGGCGGCATCTGCCATAGGTCCCTCACGTCACTTCCAGTGTACGTCCAAATCCCTACGCGTTACGGCTCTTTGCCTTCATCTGGGGAACCTGATTGACTGTGGCAGCATTCATTTTATATGTCAGTCGGCGGATGTATCCCAATCCGTCATGGATTGCATGGTCCGGCGGAAATTGCCTATCCGCCATTTTGTCGGAGTCCAGTGGATACTCACGTCGGACGGACGTGTA
>JAJQKJ010001613.1:70000-76881 GCA_029574335.1 Rana kukunoris | reverse complement strand
AAAAGCAAAAAAAAAAGCTACAGCACCTGGTATTCCCAGGCGGTCTCCCATCCAAGTACTAACCAGGCCCGACCCTGCTTAGCTTCCGAGATCAGACGAGAGCGGGCGCATTCAGGGTGGTGTGGCCGTAGGCAGAGCTCATGCTCACTTTCAAGCCTCTTGTACTTGTCACCGGCAGCCTGGCTCCGCCTTTCCATGACTTTACTACAATCAGCTGTGCCTTTTTTTCAAAGCACCGCAGCACACCACCACCCCCCTCCCCCCCCTTCTCATGGTGTCTCTCTCTCTCTCTCTCGCTGGCTCTCCTCTACCTCCTTTTGCTTTGCTCCTCTTTAACCTCTTCTTGCCTGCACCTTCTCACCCACACACATACTCAGCCTGGCCTCAAAGGCTCCTTTTTGACTTCCCCTGGCCTGAACCCTTTTTGCTCACAGGGCTTTGCCCCACAGCAAGAGCAACAGCAGCAGGGTGCACGTGGCTTTTTTACGTGGGTCCTCACGCCTGCATTTGTTAAGCCTTGGCTCTCCTAGAGGTGCTCAGCCCCCATGGATCTCGGGGAACCTGTGGCTTCCGTTCTGCTAGCTACTGGAAGCCGATTGCCGGATGAGAGAACCAGAACATCACTCGGCTACCGAAGGACCCCTCACCTTTACCAGGTACCATGCCTCGCCAGTGGCTGCAGTCAAGCAAGGGCTTGACTTTCCAGTAGACGTTTTCTGTGTAGCGTTGCTTCACAGCCCACAACATGTGCCTTGCTCAGCCAAGTTCTTTTGAATAGGGCTGGAGAGCAACGTGCATCATGCACCCCTTTCAAGGACTTGAGAGCTGGCTTGGGATGGATGTCTTGACGCAAACTTTACTGAGAAGTGTTGGGCATTAGAGTTGAACGTGAAGAATGGTGATCTCGTGAGCCAAAGTCACGCACTGATTGGCTGCCCAGGACTACGTGTACAAGGTAGTAGTTGATATTGGCGTTCCCGCAAGTGCTGCTTGATCCTCGCAAAGCCAGGCTTTCCCTTATCTTTCTATGAGCGTAGGGTAAGTTGTATGTGAAAAAAGAAAAGGTGTGGGGGGGGGGGGGGCTGGGGCTTGAGTGGTGATTTTGAAGGAGCTAGATGTGCAGGAGGGCTTTTTGCTTGTGCTTTTGGGTAAAAAAGAGGCACGGAGTAGAGTGACCCCTGCTGGAAGAAAAGCAAAAAGCCTACAGCACCTGGTATTCCCAGGCGGTCTCCCATCCAAGTACTAACCAGGCCCGACCCTGCTTAGCTTCCGAGATCAGACGAGAGCGGGGCGCATTCAGGGTGGTGTGGCCGTAGGCAGAGCTCATGCTCACTTTCAAGCCTCTTGTACTTGTCACCGGCAGCCTGGGCTCCGCCTTTTCCATGACTTTACTACAATCAGCTGTGCCTTTTTTTTCACAAGCACCGCAGCACACCACCAACCCCCCTCCCCCCCCCTTCATCATGGTGTCTCTCTCTCTCTCTCTCGCTGGCTCTCCTCTACCTCCTTTTGCTTTGCTCCCTCTTTAACCTCTTCTTGCCTGCACCTTCTCACCCACACACATACTCAGCCTGGCCTCAAAGGCTCCTTTTTTGACTTCCCCTGGCCTGAACCCTTTTTGCTCACAGGGCTTTGCCCCACAGCAAGAGCAACAGCAGCAGGGTGCACGTGGCTTTTTACGTGGGTCCTCACGCCTGCATTTGTTAACGCCTTGGCTCTCCTAGCAGGTGCTCAGCCCCCATGGATCTCGGGGAACCTGTGGCTTCCGTTCTGCTAGCTACTGGAAGCCGATTGCCGGAGAGAGAACCAGAGAACATCACTCGGCTACCGAAGGACCCCTCACCTTTACCAGGTACCATGCCTCGCCAGTGGCTGCAGTCAAGCAAGGGCTTGACTTTCCCAGTAGACGTTTTCTTGTAGCGTTGCTTCACAGCCCACAACATGTGCCTTGCTCAGCCAAGTTCTTTTGAATAGGGCTGCGGAGAGCAACGTGCATCATGCACCCCTTTCAAGGACTTGAGAGCAGGCTTGGAAGTCTTGACGCAACTTTACTGAGAAGTGTTGGGCATTAGAGTTGAACGTGAAGAATGGTGATCTCGTGAGCCAAAGTCACGCACTGATTGGCTGCCCAGGACTACGTGTACAAGGTAGTAGTTGATATTGGCGTTCCCGCAAGTGCTGCTTGATCCTCGGAAAGCCAGGCTTTCCCTTATCTTTCTATGAGCGTAGGGTAAGTTGTATGTGAAAAAAGAAAAGGTGGGGGGGGGGGGGGCTGGAGTGGTGATTTTGAAGGAGCTAGATGTGCAGGAGGGCTTTTTGCTTGTGCTTTTGGGTAAAAAGAGGCACGGAGTAGAGTGACCCCTGCTGGAAGAAAAGCAAAAAGCCTACAGCACCTGGTATTCCCAGGCGGTCTCCCATCCAAGTACTAACCAGGCCCGACCCTGCTTAGCTTCCGAGATCAGACGAGAGCGGGCGCATTCAGGGTGGTGTGGCCGTAGGCAGAGCTCATGCTCACTTTCAAGCCTCTTGTACTTGTCACCGGCAGCCTGGCTCCGCCTTTCCATGACTTTACTACAATCAGCTGTGCCTTTTTTTCACAAGCACCGCAGCACACCCACCACCCCCCCCACCCCCCCCTTCATCATGTGTCTCACTCTCTCCTCTCTCTCTCTCTCTCTCTCTCTCTCGCTGGCTCTCCTCTACCTCCTTTTGCTTTGCTCCCTCTTTAACCTCTTCTTGCCTGCACCTTCTCACCCACACACATACTCAGCCTGGCCTCAAAGGCTCCTTTTTGACTTCCCCTGGCCTCAACCCTTTTTGCTCACAGGGCTTTGCCCCACAGCAAGAGCAACAGCAGCAGGGTGCACGTGGCTTTTTACGTGGGTCCTCACGCCTGCATTTGTTAACGCCTTGGCTCTCCTAGCAGGTGCTCAGCCCCCATGGATCTCGGGGAACCTGTGGCTTCCGTTCTGCTAGCTACTGGAAGCCGATTGCCGGAGAGAGAACCAGAACATCCCTCGGCTACCGAAGGACCCCTCACCTTTACCAGGTACTATGCTTAGCCACTGGCTGCAGTCAAGCAAGGGCTTGACTTTCCCAGTAGACGTTTTCTTGTAGCGTTGCTTCACAGCCTACAACATGTGCCTTGCTCAGCCAAGTTCTTTTGAATAGGGCAGGAGAGCAACGTGCATCATGCACCCCTTTCAAGGACTTGAGAGCAGGCTTGGAAGTCTTGACGCAACTTTACTGAGAAGTGTTGGGCATTAGAGTTGAACGTGAAGAATGGTGATCTCCTGAGCCAAAGTCACGCACTGATTGGCTGCCCAGGACTACGTGTACAAGGTAGTAGTTGATATTGGCGTTCCCGCAAGTGCTGCTTGATCCTCGGAAAGCCAGGCTTTCCCTTATCTTTCTATGAGCGTAGGGTAAGTTGTATGTGAAAAAAAGAAAAGGTGGGGGGGGGGGGGGGGTGCTGGAGTGGTGATTTTGAAGGAGCTAGATGTGCAGGAGGGCTTTTTGCTTGTGCTTTTGGGTAAAAAGAGGCACGGAGTAGAGTGACCCCTGCTGGAAGAAAAGCAAAAAGCCTACAGCACCTGGTATTCCCAGGCGGTCTCCCATCCAAGTACTAACCAGGCCCGACCCTGCTTAGCTTCCGAGATACAGGACGTGAGACGAGAGCGGGCGCATTCAGGGTGGTGTGGCCGTAGGCAGAGCTCATGCTCACTTTCAAGCCTCTTGTACTTGTCACCGGCAGCCTGGCTCCGCCTTTCCATGACTTTACTACAATCAGCTGTGCCTTTTTTTCACAAGCACCGCAGCACACCCACCACCCCCCCCCCCCCCCTTCATCATGGTGTCTCCTCTCTCTCTCTCTCTCTCTCTCTCTCTCTCGCTGGCTCTCCTCTACCTCCTTTTGCTTTGCTCCCTCTTTAACCTCTTCTTGCCTGCACCTTCTCACCCACACACATACTCAGCCTGGCCTCAAAGGCTCCTTTTTGACTTCCCCTGGCCTCAACCCTTTTTGCTCACAGGGCTTTGCCCCACAGCAAGAGCAACAGCAGCAGGGTGCACGTGGCTTTTTACGTGGGTCCTCACGCCTGCATTTGTTAACGCCTTGGCTCTCCTAGCAGGTGCTCAGCCCCCATGGATCTCGGGGAACCTGTGGCTTCCGTTCTGCTAGCTACTGGAAGCCGATTGCCGGAGAGAGAACCAGAACATCACTCGGCTACCGAAGGACCCCTCACCTTTACCAGGTACATGCCTCGCCAGGTGGCTGCAGTCAAGCAAGGGCTTGACTTTCCCAGTAGACGTTTTCTTGTAGCGTTGCTTCACAGCCCTACAACATGTGCCTTGCTCAGCCAAGTTCTTTTGAATAGGGCAGGAGAGCAACGTGCATCATGCACCCCTTTCAAGGACTTGAGAGCAGGCTTGGAAGTCTTGACGCAACTTTACTGAGAAGTGTTGGGCATTAGAGTTGAACGTGAAGAATGGTGATCTCTGTGAGCCAAAGTCACGCACTGATTGGCTGCCCAGGACTACGTGTACAAGGTAGTAGTTGATATTGGCGTTCCCGCAAGTGCTGCTTGATCCTCGGAAAGCCAGGCTTTCCCTTATCTTTCTATGAGCGTAGGGTAAGTTGTATGTGAAAAAAGAAAAGGTGGGGGGGGGGGGGGGGGCTGGAGTGGTGATTTTGAAGGAGCTAGATGTGCAGGAGGGCTTTTTGCTTGTGCTTTTGGGTAAAAAGAGGCACGGAGTAGAGTGACCCCTGCTGGAAGAAAAGCAAAAAGCCTACAGCACCTGGTATTCCCAGGCGGTCTCCCATCCAAGTACTAACCAGGCCCGACCCTGCTTAGCTTCCGAGATCAGACGAGAGCGGGCGCATTCAGGGTGGTGTGGCCGTAGGCAGAGCTCATGCTCACTTTCAAGCCTCTTGTACTTGTCACCGGCAGCCTGGCTCCGCCTTTCCATGACTTTACTACAATCAGCTGTGCCTTTTTTTCACAAGCACCGCAGCACACCCACCACCCCCCCCCCCTCCCTTCATCATGGTGTCTCCTCTCTCTCTCTCTCTCTCTCGCTGGCTCTCCTCTACCTCCTTTTGCTTTGCTCCCTCTTTAACCTCTTCTTGCCTGCACCTTCTCACCCACACACATACTCAGCCTGGCCTCAAAGGCTCCTTTTTGACTTCCCCTGGCCTCAACCCTTTTTGCTCACAGGGCTTTGCCCCACAGCAAGAGCAACAGCAGCAGGGTGCACGTGGCTTTTTACGTGGGTCCTCACGCCTGCATTTGTTAACGCCTTGGCTCTCCTAGCAGGTGCTCAGCCCCCATGGATCTCGGGGAACCTGTGGCTTCCGTTCTGCTAGCTACTGGAAGCCGATTGCCGGAGAGAGAACCAGAACATCACTCGGCTACCGAAGGACCCCTCACCTTTACCAGGTACCATGCCTCGCCAGTGGCTGCAGTCAAGCAAGGGCTTGACTTTCCCAGTAGACGTTTTCTTGTAGCGTTGCTTCACAGCCCACAACATGTGCCTTGCTCAGCCAAGTTCTTTTGAATAGGGCAGGAGAGCAACGTGCATCATGCACCCCTTTCAAGGACTTGAGAGCAGGCTTGGAAGTCTTGACGCAACTTTACTGAGAAGTGTTGGGCATTAGAGTTGAACGTGAAGAATGGTGATCTCGTGAGCCAAAGTCACGCACTGATTGGCTGCCCAGGACTACGTGTACAAGGTAGTAGTTGATATTGGCGTTCCCGCAAGTGCTGCTTGATCCTCGGAAAGCCAGGCTTTCCCTTATCTTTCTATGAGCGTAGGGTAAGTTGTATGTGAAAAAAAAAAAAGGTGGGGGGGGGGGGGGGTGCTGGAGTGGTGATTTTGAAGGAGCTAGATGTGCAGGAGGGCTTTTTGCTTGTGCTTTTGGGTAAAAAGAGGCACGGAGTAGAGTGACCCCTGCTGGAAGAAAAGCAAAAAGCCTACAGCACCTGGTATTCCCAGGCGGTCTCCCATCCAAGTACTAACCAGGCCCGACCCTGCTTAGCTTCCGAGATCAGACGAGAGCGGGCGCATTCAGGGTGGTGTGGCCGTAGGCAGAGCTCATGCTCACTTTCAAGCCTCTTGTACTTGTCACCGGCAGCCTGGCTCCGCCTTTCCATGACTTTACTACAATCAGCTGTGCCTTTTTTTCACAAGCACCGCAGCACACCCACCACCCCCCCCCCCCCTCCCTTCATCATGGTGTCTCCTCTCTCTCTCTCTCTCTCTCGCTGGCTCTCCTCTACCTCCTTTTGCTTTGCTCCCTCTTTAACCTCTTCTTGCCTGCACCTTCTCACCCACACACATACTCAGCCTGGCCTCAAAGGCTCCTTTTTGACTTCCCCTGGCCTCAACCCTTTTTGCTCACAGGGCTTTGCCCCACAGCAAGAGCAACAGCAGCAGGGTGCACGTGGCTTTTTACGTGGGTCCTCACGCCTGCATTTGTTAACGCCTTGGCTCTCCTAGCAGGTGCTCAGCCCCCATGGATCTCGGGGAACCTGTGGCTTCCGTTCTGCTAGCTACTGGAAGCCGATTGCCGGAGAGAGAACCAGAACATCCCTCGGCTACCGAAGGACCCCTCACCTTTACCAGGTACCTATGCTTAGCCACTGGCTGCAGTCAAGCAAGGGCTTGACTTTCCCAGTAGACGTTTTCTTGTAGCGTTGCTTCACAGCCTACAACATGTGCCTTGCTCAGCCAAGTTCTTTTGAATAGGGCAGGAGAGCAACGTGCATCATGCACCCCTTTCAAGGACTTGAGAGCAGGCTTGGAAGTCTTGACGCAACTTTACTGAGAAGTGTTGGGCATTAGAGTTGAACGTGAAGAATGGTGATCTCCTGAGCCAAAGT
>JAJQKJ010001613.1:0-60000 GCA_029574335.1 Rana kukunoris | reverse complement strand
TCTCTCTCTCTCTCTCGCTGGCTCTCCTCTACCTCCTTTTGCTTTGCTCCCTCTTTAACCTCTTCTTGCCTGCACCTTCTCACCCACACACATACTCAGCCTGGCCTCAAAGGCTCCTTTTTGACTTCCCCTGGCCTCAACCCTTTTTGCTCACAGGGCTTTGCCCCACAGCAAGAGCAACAGCAGCAGGGTGCACGTGGCTTTTTACGTGGGTCCTCACGCCTGCATTTGTTAACGCCTTGGCTCTCCTAGCAGGTGCTCAGCCCCCATGGATCTCGGGGAACCTGTGGCTTCCGTTCTGCTAGCTACTGGAAGCCGATTGCCGGAGAGAGAACCAGAACATCCCTCGGCTACCGAAGGACCCCTCACCTTTACCAGGTACTATGCTTAGCCACTGGCTGCAGTCAAGCAAGGGCTTGACTTTCCCAGTAGACGTTTTCTTGTAGCGTTGCTTCACAGCCCACAACATGTGCCTTGCTCAGCCAAGTTCTTTTGAATAGGGCAGGAGAGCAACGTGCATCATGCACCCCTTTCAAGGACTTGAGAGCAGGCTTGGAAGTCTTGACGCAACTTTACTGAGAAGTGTTGGGCATTAGAGTTGAACGTGAAGAATGGTGATCTCCTGAGCCAAAGTCACGCACTGATTGGCTGCCCAGGACTACGTGTACAAGGTAGTAGTTGATATTGGCGTTCCCGCAAGTGCTGCTTGATCCTCGGAAAGCCAGGCTTTCCCTTATCTTTCTATGAGCGTAGGGTAAGTTGTATGTGAAAAAAGAAAAGGTGGGGGGGGGGGGGGGGGCTGGAGTGGTGATTTTGAAGGAGCTAGATGTGCAGGAGGGCTTTTTGCTTGTGCTTTTGGGTAAAAAGAGGCACGGAGTAGAGTGACCCCTGCTGGAAGAAAAGCAAAAAGCCTACAGCACCTGGTATTCCCAGGCGGTCTCCCATCCAAGTACTAACCAGGCCCGACCCTGCTTAGCTTCCGAGATCAGACGAGAGCGGGCGCATTCAGGGTGGTGTGGCCGTAGGCAGAGCTCATGCTCACTTTCAAGCCTCTTGTACTTGTCACCGGCAGCCTGGCTCCGCCTTTCCATGACTTTACTACAATCAGCTGTGCCTTTTTTTCACAAGCACCGCAGCACACCCACCACCCCCCCCCCCCCCCTCCCTTCATCATGGTGTCTCCTCTCTCTCTCTCTCTCTCTCGCTGGCTCTCCTCTACCTCCTTTTGCTTTGCTCCCTCTTTAACCTCTTCTTGCCTGCACCTTCTCACCCACACACATACTCAGCCTGGCCTCAAAGGCTCCTTTTTGACTTCCCCTGGCCTCAACCCTTTTTGCTCACAGGGCTTTGCCCCACAGCAAGAGCAACAGCAGCAGGGTGCACGTGGCTTTTTACGTGGGTCCTCACGCCTGCATTTGTTAACGCCTTGGCTCTCCTAGCAGGTGCTCAGCCCCCATGGATCTCGGGGAACCTGTGGCTTCCGTTCTGCTAGCTACTGGAAGCCGATTGCCGGAGAGAGAACCAGAACATCCCTCGGCTACCGAAGGACCCCTCACCTTTACCAGGTACTATGCTTAGCCACTGGCTGCAGTCAAGCAAGGGCTTGACTTTCCCAGTAGACGTTTTCTTGTAGCGTTGCTTCACAGCCCACAACATGTGCCTTGCTCAGCCAAGTTCTTTTGAATAGGGCAGGAGAGCAACGTGCATCATGCACCCCTTTCAAGGACTTGAGAGCAGGCTTGGAAGTCTTGACGCAACTTTACTGAGAAGTGTTGGGCATTAGAGTTGAACGTGAAGAATGGTGATCTCGTGAGCCAAAGTCACGCACTGATTGGCTGCCCAGGACTACGTGTACAAGGTAGTAGTTGATATTGGCGTTCCCGCAAGTGCTGCTTGATCCTCGGAAAGCCAGGCTTTCCCTTATCTTTCTATGAGCGTAGGGTAAGTTGTATGTGAAAAAAGAAAAGGTGGGGGGCTGGAGTGGTGATTTTGAAGGAGCTAGATGTGCAGGAGGGCTTTTTGCTTGTGCTTTTGGGTAAAAAGAGGCACGGAGTAGAGTGACCCCTGCTGGAAGAAAAGCAAAAAGCCTACAGCACCTGGTATTCCCAGGCGGTCTCCCATCCAAGTACTAACCAGGCCCGACCCTGCTTAGCTTCCGAGATCAGACGAGAGCGGGCGCATTCAGGGTGGTGTGGCCGTAGGCAGAGCTCATGCTCACTTTCAAGCCTCTTGTACTTGTCACCGGCAACCTGGCTCCGCCTTTCCATGACTTTACTACAATCAGCTGTGCCTTTTTTTCACAAGTACCGCAGCACACCCACCACCCCCCTCCCCCCCTTCATCATGGTGTCTCCTCTCTCTCTCTCTCCTCTCTCTCTCTCTCTCTCTCTCTCTCTCTCTCGCTGGCTCTCCTCTACCTCCTTTTGCTTTGCTCCCTCTTTAACCTCTTCTTGCCTGCACCTTGTCCCTCAACCCAACCCCTCGCTTTGTCCCTCAACCCAACCCCTCGCTTTGTCCCTCAACCCAACCCCTCGCTTTGTCCCTCAACCCAACCCCTCGCTTTGTCCCTCAACCCAACCCCTCGCTTTGTCCCTCAACCCAACCGCTCGCTTTGTCCCTCAACCCAACCCCTCGCTCTGTCCCTCAACCCAACGTTTGGCCCTGTCTCTCAACTTAACTTCTAACCGTATCCCTTGACCTAACTTTTCACCATATTTGCCAACCTAACTTCCCACCTCAACCTAACACCTACCCCAAATTCTAAACTAACCTTCTACTTATGCTTTATTCAATGGTCTCACTCTAACTTTTAACTTTAGCAGCTTGCCCCACCCCTTAACCCAACTGCTAATTCTACCTCAAATCTTAAATCTAGCCTTATTTTAACTAAAACTATAGCACTATCCCTTAACCTAATTTCTAGCCCCATCTCCTAATTTAAATCTAGTCGTACCCCTTAACCTAACCTGTTTTCAAACTAGCCCTGTTGCTCCAGAGCTAGCTTGTTGGCCCTGATACATATAGATTAGCCATTCCCAACCAGTGTTTCTCCAGAGGTTGCTAGGGGTTCCCTGAGCTGTGGCTTAATGACCTCCCACTGGATGGTGCCTGCATAGTTGCAAGACCAATGCTGCTCGGCAAAGCCAGCAACATGCCAATTATCTTTTTAACTGTTTGTAGGAGTGACATTCCGACCACCACTGTAAGAGTTTTACTATTCTAATGACTACCCATGAATAGGGCATCTTTATTTTCACATTCAAATTAATTTATCCAGTAAGGGTTCCCTGTTTTTTTTTCCTTACACTCAAGTATGGCTGGTGACTGGGTGGTAAAGAGTCTTGGATGGTGACTGGGTGGTAAAGAGTCTTGGATGGTGACTGGGGGGTAAAGAGTCTTGGATGGTGACTGGGTGGTAAAGAGTCTTGGATGGTGACTGGGGGGTAAAGAGTCTTGGATGGTGCTGGTTCTGGACAGAGGAAGCATTGACGGTGGACTGAGTTTTGTTTGAGGACAGAGGGTTCGTCACATGAGCTATGCTGATAATTTTACAGCTTAAGTTTAAGGACTACCTAAAGTAAAAAATTGACCTCCAGAGATGTAGGCTGGACCTGGGCAGGGTGCTCTGAGGACAGGTGTAACAGAGGAACATTCAGCTCGCAGTGTGGTCATAGGACGTCATTTGTCTGTCAGTGATATGTCTCCATGGTTCATTTCTATACACTGTGTGTACTGTGCCGGGTGATGACTGGCAGGGAATTTCACATGCTTGTTGTATGTAACAGACTGTTCTGTCTTGGGCATTGTGCCACACTGGTGCCGAGGAGAGTGCCAGCTGCTGATGCCATCATTTACATATTGATGGGAATGTGAAAATGAGGCAATGAAATCGCTGTATCTTCATATATAACAAGCAGGATAAAACACTCAGAACGTTTAAATTCCACTATCGTATTCCCACTGTCCTTCTTCAGTCCAATACAGGGTGGTGGATCCTGAGCGGGAACCTGCAGGAACAGTCTATAAAGAGAGGAGAGGATATCCAGGGCATGTATTGGCACACAGTCCCTTACCAGTCTCTATGAAGTCTCTGCACCATAACTGATTGTGTGGTCTTGTATCTGTATGAAGTGTTGGTGACTGCATTCTCTCTTAAGGTGTTTCAGTTATGAATTATATGAATATCAGTAACCACGTTTAGTACACGCGGATGCTAAACCTGCTGGCGTGGAGGTGAAAGCCTTCTGATTTGGATGGAGAGGCATGAGGTCGAAGCTGGAGGGCTGGGCCCCTGGCCTCTGGCCTGGATTCGGTGGTGCCTGCCCCAGTCAGTTCGGGAGAGAACCCTCGCTCCTCTTTTCATCGGGAGGAGCGGTTAGTATTTCCCGAACGTGATTAGGTGGGAGGGATGAGGGTTGTGGGAGAAGCCTGCTGAGGTGGGCTCTCCCCGATCTCTCTTCCTACCTTACTGTCTGGGAAGGGTGCTGCTGGTCTGGGCCGGGGGTCAGGGTCCGTTGAAAAGCCTGTGGAGATAGTGCCCCTGGAGTGGCAGTCCAGGGGTGCCATACATTGCACTAGTGTTTGAGAGGGCACTAACTCGTGTGGCACCATGGTCACGATCTCCACATACACCTTTTTCACAACAGCCTCTAGGGCCGAGCCTTTTGGCAAGGACCAGGGGAATTTTTGTTTCCTGGCCGGAGGACCGGCCATCGTATTGCACCATGGTCACTTTCCACTCACTCTCCCATCTTCCTTCTCCCCCACTTTTTTTTTATTTTTCCCTGTGTTTGTCACTTTTTTGTCTTTTTTTGTTAGTGCACTTTTGTACACCTTGTGTGTGATAAGTAGGGTGCCGGTCCTCAGGCCAGCCCTGAACATCTTGGGAGTAGGTGGACATGGCCTTCTGGCTTAGTTCGCCTGCTCTAATGGGGTCTCCCTTCGGGGGAGCCCCACCGAGGAGAGTTCTGTTTCAGCAGACCCTCCAAGGAAGTTTGGTCCGTGTGGCTTCGGCTTCATGGACCACAGATTACTCGAGTCCCTGCCAGCAGCCCAACGCCCCGGAGATTCAGGGTTGGGCCCTTTTCGGAGGGCCACCTAACGATGCATCCGTCACAGTTTTTTGTGTATCACTCTTTGTGTGCGCACATTTTTTTTCTGCATCGGGTGAAGTTTTTGAGTTGTGTTATGCACACCACAGGAGCCTCGGATTGTGAGTAACGCGGTTAACGAGCGTTTTGCAATGCAAGCACTGTATTTAAAAAAGACTTGGTTTGCGAGTGTTTTCTCGCAAAATGAGCAGGATTCAAACCACAGCGGTGTGTAGTACCGTGTTTGGTCTGAGATGAGGGGGGGGGGCGCCGGAGCCAAGCAGAGCCGATAGGAGCCATTCGCAAATGCTCAGAAATACTCCGTTCTCGAGCCTTTCCGAGGTTTTCCAAGTTCACCTGAGCTGTCCTCTGGCCTTTCCGATCGTTTCCGAGGCTCCCCGGTGCCCCCCACCCCTGGCCACATGCAATATTGCATGCCATTAAAGTCAATGGGGAACAAGTTATTTTCTTTTCCATTGACTTCTCTTGGGAAACTCGATTTGATATGGGAATACTTTGGGTTACGAGCATTCTCCTGGAACAAATTATGCTCGTAATCTGAGGTTCCACTGTATTATATAGTGAAATGTCTGTGGGCACCTGATCATCACACCTTAATGAGCTTGTTGGACATTTCATTCCGAAACCATGGCCATTTATATGGAGTTGGCCTTCTTTGTTGGCTATACCATCCTTTCTGAGGTCAGGTGCTGATGTTGGATGAGAAGACCTGGCTCACAACCAGTATTCCAATTCATCTCAAAGCTGTTCAGTAGGGTTGAGGTCAGGGCTCTGTGCAGGACACTTGAGTTTCCTGACGCATTCATGGCAGCACACACTGGGTTGTGACTCCGCCCCCACAACCTGACAGGATTGGTTAGCTATAAATTTGAAGGGGAGACGCCCCACATCATTCTCTTTTTTCATCCTCACCTGACAAGATTGAACGAACAAGCAAAAAGCATGCCTCTTACCGCAAATCGCCCCAGCAGGTTCAGCCTCTCCTGTTTGGAAGTCCCTCCTGTACAGTCTCTAAATGAGCTTTATGGTGGGAACCCCGTTCTGGTGGTCTCAGGGGCTTTGGAATTATACTGACATCTGTAGCAAGCTTTAAAGAAGCTTCAAATCTCGCAGTGGCCCCCACTTTCGCTCTGTCTTTCCTTCCAGTGCAGTGTGTCCTTCCACAAAGGTATTTGTATCATTACATTTACCACCTAAGGTTAGTCCGTTTTGTACCTTTGTCTGCCTGTTGTTTTTTTCTCAGCTCTGCTGAGCCCTGTGGTTCCTCTGACACCCCATACTCTCGGGGTCACCGCTGCGTACCCCTTGGCGCTCTGCACATGCGCGCAGCTCAGTGATGACGCCGCCTGTCTCCTCTGCCCTCTTCCAAAATGGCGCCGGGCGAGCGGGACGCTTCTGCACATGCGCGCGTCATTAAAAAAAAGAAGGAAAAAAGAAACAGTCCTATTGCTCTGTAGTTCTGGCTGCCGCACTGCTGCTCTGCTCTACTCAGAGTGAAGATTGCACCAGGTGTGTGCAGGCATGTCCCAGATCAGCCTGGGCTAATTGATTACACACAAAAAAAAAAAAAAAAAGGAATAAATAGGATAGAAGATATTATACAAGCGCCCAGAGGCGATTCAGTTTGCATGTGCCGCGCTATATAAGTTTCATCATTCATTCATTCAATACATTTATATATTAATTTATAACATACCATAGAAGAAAGTGTATTCATAATTTAACAATTAATATAATCCAAAAAAAAAAAAAAGAGGATAGATATATGTATATAAAATTATTATATTAATTTAATAAATAGAAATGTTGGGGGGGAACATATTGTAATGTTTTTCCTTCTCTCTTTTTTCCCACCTTTTCGGGCTGTCTCTCTGCTATCCTCATGGGAGCCACTGCCCTCGCAGACCACCATCAGCTGACCAGGTATAGAGGCCGTCCAGAAGGTGGTAAGTAGAGGGGAGACAAAAAAGAGAGCCTGGCCACTGACGCTACAGTTTTGGTAGCCCTATCGGGTCAAGAGACGCAAGTTTGCGGCACAGAGGGAGATTCTAGCCATGCTTCCGGCAGAAGGCGCAAGAAATCGCTCAAGGTTACCCTCTTGATTTCTTCAATCAAGGCATAGCCGCTCGCGTCACAGCACTCCCCGTCATAGTCGGTCCTACCGCAGACGATTACCTTCATCCCAGACAGAGCTATCTTACCCGCACCACGGCAAATGTTTGCCAAATATGCGGGGCGCCATCCTTGCCAGGGGAATTGGCCTGCCACTCGTGCTTCATCGAAGTAACCAAGGATTCAGAGGCCAGAGTAGATACTGAGCTCCCAGGAGAATCGCCACAGGGATCATATGTGGGCGATCCTTCCCCAAGCACATCGCCCGGCTGTTACGCCAGGGTGCAGTAACCCTCTCTAAGAATGAGGAGTGTGAGCAGGCGTCGGACTGTCTCTTTTTGGTTGAACCATTTGCCCATTCACTCAAGGAAGCGATCGGCTGGGAGGAGGTTATGGCAGAACTTCTGAAGGTTCAGAAATATTTCCCGGTGCTGAAAAGGGGGTCCTGAATCATTTCCCTTCATCGAAGAGCTGGAGAACCTCATAAAGGATAAGTGGGGGGGGTCGCATAAGCGGCCCAGTATGAGCAACAAGTTTGCAGATTGTACCCCTTGTGGTAGTCTAAGATCGATTCTTTGATCAATGCAACTACGGTCGATTCATCTTTAATGCGACTCGCTAGAGACGTTTCTCTACCGATTGAAGACGCAGTTACCTTCCGGGACGCTCTTGATCATAAAATCAATATAGAACTGAAGAAAGCCTGCTCCACGACAGGAGCCGCTTGTAGGCCGGCTATCACCACAGCGGCAGTCGCTAAAACTATCGCTGCATAGGCAGCTAATGTTGAGAATCCCATTCTAGAAGGAGCTGACCAGGGAAGATATTCTCCTCCCTGCAGGAAAATTAAGTTGGCTTACGGCTCCTGAGGGGGCGACTTCATGGCTGGGAAGAGCCTTATAGCTGAGACCCTGGATAGCGAAGGCAGCGTCAAAATCAACTGGTGCAAATTCCATATGGCGGCTCAAGTGTATTCGGCACAAAGATGGACTCGGCCATCTCCAAGGTTACCGGGGGAAAGTCTGGGCTGATTTCTCCGATAGGAAAACCAGAGCCCCAGAAGGGCCCCGCTTACAGGGGTGATCTTCCTGTCAAGTACAGGGATGTTAGATCCTACCGCCCGGCAGGGAATTTAGGAGGGACTGGAAGTCTCGACCCTCCTTCATGTAGATACAGTAAGCCAATCGCAGCTGGGGAACAGCAGAAGTCCTTTTTGAGGGTCCGTCTGCCCACCCAGCTCAGGTGAGCACCAGACTCAAGAGATTCGCTCGGATATGGGCAACTCGTATAACAGATCCATGAACACTATCCTCTATCAAGACCGGTCACAATTGGAAATTCATGGGCACATTGCCAGGGAACACATTCCAGCCTACCAAGTACTTCCGCACCAGAAAGGGAGGGGGTTTTATTCCCCTTTATTTCTGGTACAAAAAAAAAAAAAAACGGGGATCTACGTCCAGTCTTGGACCTAAAGAATTTCAACAGACGATCAAAATAGAGGCCCTCAGATTGGAAAAGCCTTCAGTCCATTTTGTTGTCAGTGGACGTGGGAGACTGGATGCTATCTCTAGATTTTTCGGACGTTTACCTTTACATCCCAGTTCATCTTACCTTCCAGAGGTCCCTTCGGTTCTCAATCGATCAATCCCATTTCCAATTTTGGTGCCCCCCATTCGGCATCGCCTCAGCACCCAGCGCATTCGGCAAGTTAGGGTGTTCCTAGGGGCAGAATAAAATACCAGGTTGTACCGGGTGCAACTCCCTCAAGAGAGGCTGAAGCCCTTGCTCCAGAAGATACAAAGTCTGCTATCATCCAGACGTCTAACTGTCAGAGCCTGCCTCAGTACCCAGGGGTCCATGTCAGCATCCATACCCTTGATACAGTGGCCCCTGTGGCACATGCGAGTCTTACAGAACTCCTTTCTCAGGCAGTGGAATAGAACGTCAATACTCCAAACCATTCACATCCCGAACTGGGTAAAGCAATTAGTATGGTGGTGGACACACCCGTCCGACCTCAGGGAGTCCATTCCAAAAGTTCCCCCTAGTCCAGAAGTAGTAACATCGGACGCCAGCCAGGGGTGATGGGGTCCACACTATCTAGACTGAGTAGCCCAAGGACAGTGGCATTTTCGGGCTCAGGGCATAGTGTCAAATATTTTAGAGCTCAGAGCAGCCTTTCAGGCCCTCCTGGCCATTGCGCCTCTTCTATAGAGGAAGAGTGTCCTGATCAGGATGGACAACAAGTAGCGGTGTCATGTATCCAGAGACAGGGGGGCATCAGGAGTCGCACGCTTCATAATGGAAGGGGCACAAGTGCACCTGTTAGATCTGTGGGGAGTATGCGTCCCAGCAACACAGAATTCGTTGGCCAACTACCTAAGCCGAGAGGCACTTTCAAACACACGAACGGTCCCTGAACCAACAGGTATTCTCCATTCTTACGAAAACTAGTACCAGAACCAGAAGTTGACCTAGCGGCCACGCCAAAGAACTCCAAGTGTCAGAGGTTCCTGTCCAGAGCCCACTTTCCATTACCTGAAGGGACAAACTGCCTAGTTCTTCCATGGAGCTGCGAGCTAGGGTACATTTTTCTTCCAACTTCTCGGATTACAAGATTCCTGTCCCGACTTCGGAAGTCCTCAGCCTCAGTTATTGTACTAATACCGTTCCGGCTGAGGAGGCCATGGTTTACGACCCTGCTACAACTAGGTACGCGGCCTCAATACATCTTCCAGTAACCTGGGATCTCATACATCAGAGGCAATTCTTCCATCCAGCCCAGAGAAGCTGCATTTGCCAGCTTTGAAGCTGTGAGGGCTAGGTTAGGGGAACTAGGATACTCTCAGGAGGTAATATCAATCTTAGTACAAGCTCTAAGGAGCTCCACTGATGTCACCTATACTAGGATCTGGGAGAGGTTCGTGTCATCGCAGCAAAGACATTGGAATCCCATCTCAAATTCTTGAATTTCTTCAGTCAGGGCTTAACAAGGGCCCGGGCTTGGGTACCCTGAAGGTGCAAGTATCTGCCCTTTCAGCCATGACGGGTACTAGATGGGCTCTTCATCATCTGGTCACTCTGTTCCTCAGGGCCTACGTAAGATCAGACCACCAAGGAGGCCAGCCTTTCCAACAGGGGATCTCTGTGTAGTACTCGAGGCCCTGTCCAATCCACCTTTTTCTCCATTCAACTTAGTCTCACCGTGGAACCTAGCTCTGAAGATGGCTTCCCGTATTGCTATCACCTCAGTTAAGAGGGCGTCGGAGATACAAGCACTTATGGCTATGGAACCCCTATTCAGTGTTCTTCCCTGACAGAGTGGTTCTGAAGCCCTCAGACCATTTTTATCCAAGGGTAACTTCCTCCTTTCATTATAACCAGGACATCGTCCTTTCGTCTTTTACTAATGAGAGGGGCGAGTCCCATGACTAAGATGTCAAGTCTACCATCTCCAGTTACGTCACAGCTACATCTCAGGAAGACGGATTCTCTCCTGATTATCCCACACGGGAGCAGACGAGGTCAGCCAGCTACCTCCCATACCATTACCTCTTGGTTGTTAAAGCTATCAAGGAGACCTATTCCATCCAGCAACTTACGCCTCCTAGAGGGCATTAGGGCTCATTCGACAGGGGCAGAGGCCACTTCTTGGGCAGCATATTGCGGGACTTCACCGGAAACCATAGGCAGAGCAGCAACTTGGTCTTCCCAACACATCTTCATTTCTCACTACAGAGTGAATTCTGCTCTCCTGGCTACCGTCGACTTCGGCAGATCTGTTCTTAGAGCCAATTCCTCAGCGCTATAAAGAATAAATATTACTGTTTTCTTGCACCCTCCCGACTGGCGAGTTATATCCCAGTGTGTGCTGCCATGAATGCGTCAGGAAAACGGAAAATTGTATACTCACCTTTCCGTAATTTTCCTTTCCTCACGCATCTTCATGGCAGCACACAGATGCCCACCCTGCTGTTTTATGATGATATATACAGAGAATGATGCGGGGTGTCTCCCCTTCAAATTTATAGCTAACCATTCCTGTCAGGTTGTGGGGGCGGAGTCACAACCCAGTGTGTGCTGCCATGAAGATGCGTCAGGAAAGGAAAATTACGGAAAGGTGAGTATACAATTTTCCGTTTTCTCCACCCATAACACCTATATGAGCTTGTTGGACATCCCCTTCGAAAACCATGACCATTAATATGGAGTTAGTCTCCTTTTCAGTGGTGTTGAGGTCAGGACACTTGAGGTTCTCCACACCAAACTGCTCATACCATGTCTTTATGGAAGAGCACAGCCACAATTGCACAGACCAAGGGTCTTCACCAAACTGATACCACAATGGTGGTAGACCTTGGTTGTCTACTATGTCTTTGTATGATGGAGTATTAACAGTACCCTTCACTGGAGACACCTGAACTCCATCAAGTGAAGGGATGTCCACATATACTTTTGGCTATATAGGTAGGTGTAATGGCCAGATGTCGAATAACTCTTGGTTAGATAATATAGCTGTGAAGAATTTAAAGGCTCAGACCACCCCCAGGTGATTACCGGGTTGAATGTGATGGGCATAGTCAGCTCCTGGCTACTTGGGTGTGTTGGATGCTCCAGTAAGAAATTCTCTCTGCTGTAATTCCAGGCTCTGTTCTGTGAGGTGAGGAGAGCCGATCAGTGGCATCTCCTCACAGGGGAGACCTGTCTAGGTAATCAGGGCACTGATCATTAACGCTGCCCCAACAGTGACCATCAATGATGCCACTTTGTGCCCATCAGCGATACCAATCAGTGCTGCCTTTTAGTGCCGCCCATCAGTGACCATAAGTGTCGCCTATCATTGCCCATCAGTGCTCATCAAAGCTTCATGTTCGTGCCCTTTAGTGCTGCCTCATCAGTGCAGCCTATCCTTGTCACCGATTCTAGGTCCTCCTATTTATGTTTATTATTGAAGATGAGTATACCGGCACAGGGCGGGGATGGCGGTGCCAGTATGAAGTGTCCTGGTCGTTGGGTGCAGATGGGCCGGAGTCGGTGCCGTGTTTACATGTCACCTAGTCCGGCCCGGAAAGTGGCTAAGTAAGGCTGTTAATGTTTTTTAAGAGGCTCTAAATATAACCTAACACCGCGTCCTGCCAGCCCTCTGTCAACAGCCTCATAGCCAGCCTTCTCACGAACACTGTAACTATATCCACACACCCCTCAGCATATCCTCAACACACTGGAATGCCAACTGGACGGGCACCGAGATATGAGCCGTAGCTGGCAGGGCGGCAGAGACAAGGCGATTGCTGGCACTGGGACCAGAACTTTCCTCTTCCAGGAAATGGCTCATAAGGACTTTCTGGTTCAGATCCACCATTGAAATATGTAGAACTACCTTACCCGATGAGCGACCGTCTTGGCAGAGCGAATGGATCAGTGTCCTAACTTTTCTCAGCTGAAGTTATGCATTACAGCTTGGTCTTCATTCCCCCCTCTGCCTGCAGTTTGAATTCTGCCCCTCCCTCTCCCAGTTCCCTCTGTCTTAGGCATATGCATGGGCACTCCCCTGTGTGCCAGGACCACTGGCAGTACAGCTGGCCCTCCTGTACCAGGCCCGGGCCCTGTCGGTTCAAAAGAGGGGCTTGGACACCTGTTGAGCAGGAGGACTGGGTGTACCGCCTTGTTACAGACACTAATCCTCTTGTTCCTCCCCCTGAAGCGCTGTTGGCGTCTCCACCTCTGCCTCCCGCTGTGCTGCAGGGGGATCGGTTCTAGCATCTACGCTCCCAAATCCCCCTGCTGTCCGGGCCCCCCATGTCCCCCCCTCTGTTTTGCATCATAACTTGGCCTTCATTCCCCCTCTACCTGCATAATGGACAGTGGAGTAGCTGATTGAATTCTGCCCCTCTCTTTCCCAGGGCCACTGATAGGGCCCGGTACAGGAGCGCCAGCTGTACTGCCTTATCAGTTAAAAAGAGAGGCCCGGGCACCTGCTGCGCAGGAGGACCCGGGTGTACTGCCTTATTACAGACACTGTTCCTCCCCCGCAGTGCTGTTGGCGTCTCCTTCTCTACCTCCCGCTGCGCTGGGGGAGATCAGTTCTAGTAAGTAAGAGCCTATCCCCCTGCTGTCCGGGCCCCCCATGTCTGCCTTATTACAGACACTAATCCTGTTCCTCCCCCGGAAGCGATGTTGGCGTCTCCTCCTGTACCTCCCTCTGCCTGGTGGAGATCAGTTCTAGCACCTAAGCGCCTATCCCCCTGCTGTCCGGGCCCCCCATGTCCCCCCCTCTGTTATGCATCACAACTTGGCCTTCATTCCCCCCCTCTCCCTGAAGGTTGGGCAGTGGAGTAGCTGATTGAATTCTGCCCCTGTCTCTTACAGTCCCCTCTGGCTTAGGCATGTGCGCAGGCACTCCCTAATTACCCCATGTCCCAGGTCCACTGATAAGGCGGTACAGCTGGTGCTCCTGTACCAGGCCCTATCAGTTCAAAAGAGGCACGGAGGCAGAGAGTCTGGAGGGGCTGACGGGGCAGAGAGTCTGGAGGGGCTGACGGGGCAGAGAGTCTGGAGGGGCTGACGGGGCAGAGAGTCTGGAGGGCTGACGGGGCAGAGAGTCTGGAGGGGCTGACGGGGCAGAGAGTCTGGAGGGGGCTGACGGGGCAGAGAGTCTGGAGGGGGCTGACGGGGCAGAGAGTCTGGAGGGGGCTGACGGGGCAGAGAGTCTGGAGGGGGCTGACGGGGCAGAGAGTCTGGAGGGGGCTGACGGGGCAGAGAGTCTGGAGGGGGCTGACGGGCAGAGAGTCTGGAGGGGGCTGACGGGGCAGAGAGTCTGGAGGGGGCTGACGGGGCAGAGAGTCTGGAGGGGGCTGACGGGGCAGAGAGCCTGGAGGGGGCTGACGGGGCCGAGAGTCTGGAGTCTGGAGGGGCTAAAGTAGAATAATGTGCTTGGGGGCTGTAATGGAAGAGGGTTCTGGAGGACTTTATGGAAAAGGTATCTGGAATCCTTGGAGGGGACTGATGGGGGGCAGTATGTGGGCAATAAATAGTGGTAGAAAACGTTCCTGTTGATTTGTGAGCTGTACTGTTGGTGTTGCCCTTCATGGTGTCTGTTTTCTGGATGTTTTTGATTGTCCCCTCCATTATCTAATACTCTTCGTCTCTGTTTCCCAGGGAAGCCTCTGCAGATCAAGCCCAGACTATGACGTTGTCCAACCTCTACTGGTCCGATTTTTGGAGCGACTACAACTCGGGGTTCCACATTCCTCCCCGCAGAGCTCCACCCAGAGGGCTTTGTGTGTATTATCCTCCTCCTGGGCCCTGATGGTGATGACCGCACACCTAAATCCCGGCCCAGCCGTTTACCGTGTTTGACGATCTTCGCGTTCCTGAGGAACACCCGCACATTTCATAGTCTTTACTCCTACAGGGAGATCTATTTAATTTCAGGCTGGCCATTCAGCCAAGAAAAGTTTATTTCATAGTTTTTTGGTATAAGAGAGTTTATAATTATTTTATATCTTGGTGCTGTGGGAGGAGTCTACATTTGTGTGTTTTTTCAGTGTTAAGTGGGTAAAACTCACCAAATTCTCTTAGGGGCTCGTTCACAGCAGTAGCAGCAGCAGCATTGCCCAACGTAGCCACAGGGCAAGACCAAGGCGATGTCCTATAGGGCACTGATGGCAAACCTTGGCACCTCAGATAGAGTTGCCACCTCATCCCTTTAAAACCAAACACATATTAATTACACAGGTTCTGTGGCTAATTAAGGTGGTAATTAAACTCACTTGGTGCTTGACCTGCATTAAATTAGCCTCAGAACCTGTGTAATTCATATGTGTTCGGGTTTAAAGGGATGAGGTGGCAACCCTAACCTCAGATGTTTTGGAACTACATTTCCCATGATGCCTCATGCACTTTGCTGTGTTTTGAGCATCATGGGAAATGTAGTTCCAAAACATCTGGGGTGCCAAGGTTCACCATCACTGGTCTATGGCTTTGGTTCATACCAAAAAATACCATAAAAAAATAGGTTGCATTTGTGTGTAGCGGCATTGTCATGGTCTTACCTCCTTTGCAGCCATCTCATCACTGTCTGGTGCTGGCGGCCATCTTACTTCCTGTGCTTCTTGTAAACTTCCTACATCCTGTGGCTCCTCCTCCCCACTGGGAGGAGCTGGATGCTCAGCTCATATATAACACGGCTGCTGCAGTAGTCCATTGCTCGGTCCTTGTCTCACTAGCCTCCTGTGACCTTGCTGCTGTTTGGATCACTGACCCGGCTCCTACGGACGTTCCCCGGCTTGGCTGACTTCCATCCCTGGCTTTCGACCCTGGCTTCGGCGGAGGACCCTTCTGGCTGTTGATCATTTGTACGGACTTTACCTTGCTGTTTGGTTTTTTAATAAAGACCTTCTTCTTCATTTACATCTGTGTACGTCTGATTCATGCATCCTGACAGGCATGCTGTAAAGATTTGCAGTGCAGCAATTAAGAATTGCATTCCGCTGAATGAAAGTGAGCGACGTGGTGCTTTTTTATCAATTCATTTCGATGCGCATTCACAACGTACACCAGCATACGCATTTTATGCGCACATGTGAAAGAGCCCTTAGCGCTCCTCCTGCTGCCATTTTTCTTAAGAGGTGGCCTTTCTGCACTACATTTACTATACCGGGCAATGGCATTGAATACGGAAGGCATTAGCCAGTACTGGAACAGAAGTTTGTACATCCCTCTGTGCACCGTACAGCCTTCTGTGTACCCCCCCCCCCCCCATGTGAAAAAAATGCAGAGCCATTGTTCTCACCTTTTTACTGTCTCCTGATGTTCACCCGCGCCCCCAGAGATTTGCAGTGTTAATGCGAAATTCTGGCCACCGTTAAAGTCTGCGTATAGAGCAAACCTTGAGTTGATGGATAGAATAGGAATGGGTTAAAACCGCCCATTAGTTTATTTTTATTTTTTTGCCATCCCCTTAGGATGTTTTCTCTTCACTCCCTGTCCTGTAGACACAACAGGAAGTCAGGGCCGATCCTAGGCGGGGTGCAGCGGGTGCTCTGCAACCAGGCGCCAGAGGGGAGGGGGCGCCAAAGTGTCAGGAGCATCAAGTGACACCATCAAGTCGGCACTTTGTTTTCCTGCAGCAGCCGCTGTATCGTCCAGGCATCACTAAATAGCGGCCCGCAGCCTCGCATGTGTGTCCTCTCTCGCCTGCCTGTCGCGCCCGCTGCCGCTATATACACAGCAGCATAGCAGGCGCGCCTGGCGCGGCAGGTCCGTGCCACTGCCTTCTCTGATTTGTGTACACTGTCCCCTCCGCACGACCGCGCTGGACAATGGGCGGGACTTTTTAAATTAAAAAGTGAGTGATTGGTTGCTGGGCAGCGGGGCAGTCCCAGCCATAAATCACTCACTTTTAATAGGAAAAGTCCCGCCCATTGTCCAGAGCGGCCACGCTTCATATCCTGCGTTAGTGATGGGAAGTTCGACTCTTTTAACTGAATCGGTTCATTTCGAGTCACTCACTGAAATGAACCGATTCAATGAATCGATTCTTCAGTTCACTTGCTGAGTCTACTGACAAGCAAGTGAACCAAAGCTCTGATTCAACCTTCTTAAATGATTAGAAGCAATAGAATGATTCTTCACAGGTTTGCAGGTCCTGGGGATATTTACTTGTATTTGGTTCCGTGCTCAGAGGACAATCCTATAGTATCAGATCACAATTTGTCAGATTAGCCAGGTGGTGATGCACAAAAAGCTGTGTAAATGAAAAGTGGATTTTTGTGCATGTGAATCTCATTCTGATGGGCCAACTTCAGTTAATAATGCTAACCATTGGATTTTTCCGTAGTCTTCACAGCGCATGCACAGTAAAAATTATCGGATTTTATTAGTGCGGGCGGGCAAAGTACCCACGGTAGTAAAATGTAATCTTTAGGCTGCTTTCACACTTGTGCAACTTGAAAGTCGTGCGATTTTTTCCACGATTTTTACCGTTACTTTGATGCAATTTTGATGCGACTTGAAGCAATACCTATGTAATCTTGAGGTTTCTGCCTCAAGTCGCATCAAAATCGAACCAAAGTAATGCAGTGACTACTTTGAAGTCGCTGCGACTTGAAGACGCACAGATATGGACGGTACTCGTTGGAAATCATGGGGTAGCACTTGTCATGCGACTTTGTAGTCCCAAGTCGCACAAGTATGAAAGGAGCCTCATTATGCACTGTAAAGACTACAGACAAATCTGATGGCTAGCCATTTTAACTGTGAAGTTGGCCCATCAGAATGCAGTTCACATGCACAAAAACCCGCTTTTCGTTTATACCACTGTTTGTGCGTCGCTGTAAGTGGCAATATTGGCTGACCCTATAGATGCTTGATCTGACAGAACACCTGCTACCCAGGTTACAGAGCACAATCTTATACTCATATGATCGTATAACAGACCCCAGATGCAATAAAGAGAACCTGTCACTTAAAAATAAAACTATTACATAGGGGGCGGGGCTTGTTAAGTGAAAAAATAAACAAAATTAAAACTATCCCCACGGACCCCGATATCTGCATGTGATTAAACGTGTGTAGGGCGTGCATGTGTACATAAACGATGATTGCTTCACACGGTAGGTGTCACCACAAACGTCAGAGAGACTGCAATAATTCTAGAAATATAACTCATGGTTAATGAATGTCCTGTACTACCCGTTATAACTATCTACCGTATATTACAAATGGCCCCAAAGGGGTTTCTTTATTGTTTAATGAAAAAAATTGCTTTTAAAACAGACATACATATCTCCTTTAGGATAAGTTAACTAAATTCTAAAGGGTTAAAGAATTAATATGAATGAGTATATTTTCTTATTCTGACTCTTTGTCCTCTCTGTCTTTAAAGCAGTCAGTCTGTAGTGTATTTCTGCTCCCTGATCATTGTGATTTAAAGGGGTAATTCCCCCAAAAACCTTTTTTTAACATTGATTGAGGCTCGTTATGTCAAGGGGAATCGGGTGGTTTTTTATTAGAAACGAAGCAATACTTACCGTTTTACAGATGCATCGTCTCCGTCGCTTCCGGGTATGATCGTCTGGTTCTGGCGTGCCTATTTGATTGACAGGCTTCCGACGGTCGCATACATCGCGTCACGAGTAGCCGAAAGAAGCCGAGCGACGGTGCGGCTCTATACTGCGCCTGCGCACCGTCGTTCGGCTACTTTCGGAAAATCGTGACGCGATGTATGCGACCTCGGAAGCCTGTCAATCAAATAGGCACGCCAGAACCAGACGATCATACCCGGAAGCGACGGAGACGATGCATCTCTAAAACGGTAAGTACTGCTTCATTTCTAAAAAAAAAAAACCTGATTCCCCTTGACATAACGAGCCTGAATAAATGTTAAAAAAAAGGTTTTTGGGGGAACTACCCCTTTAATGTATTGTTCTCCTGGTGGTGACTCAGGGTTATTACTAGTGTTGAGCAGAATATGCCATATTCGATTTCGCGATATATCTCGAATATATAGTCGAATATTCCAGATATATTCGCTAAATACGAATATTCGTGATATTTTTTGAACATGAAATGATTGCGAAATTTCGCTTTTGCGAATGCGAATGCGAAATTTCGAGAAATGCGGAATGGAGCACTCTGATTGGCTCAGAATATTCGTGATATATTACAATACACAATAATTGCGAATATTCGAGAAATGCGGAATGGAGCACTCTGATTGGCTCAGAATATTCGTGATATATTACAATACACAATAATTGCGAATATTCGAGAAATGCGGAAGGAGCACTCTGATTGGCTCAGAACATTCGTGATATATTACAATATAAAATAATTGCGAATATTCGAGAAATGCGGAAGGAGCACTCTGATTGGCTCAGAATATTCGTGATATATTACAATACAAAATAATTGCGAAATTTCGAGAAATGCGGAATGAAGCACTCTGATTGGCTCAGAATATTCGTGATATATTACAATACAAAATAATTGCGAAATTTCGAGAAATGCGGAAGGAGCACTCTGATTGGCTCAGAATATTCGTGATATATTACAATATAAAATAATTGCGAATATTCGGCAAATGCGGAATGGAGCACTCTGATTGGCTCAGAATATTCGTGATATATTACAATACAAAATAATTGCGAAATTTCGAGAAATGCGGAATGGAGCACTCTGATTGGCTCAGAATATTCGTGATATATTACAATACAAAATAATCGCGCGATATCGCTATTGCCGAATAATCGCATTGCGATTTTTCGGCAATATAAAATGAGCGCTGCAGCTACTCGGCCCAAGGTCTCTAATCATACCAGCAATGCTTTTAGACGTCGATGGGGATCTCTAGGATGTGATCTGTTCTAAAAAAAAAAAAATTGAAAAAATACGAATATTCGAAATAGCGAATATTCGCCGCGATATTCGTGTTATTCGCGAATACTCGAATATGCAATATTCGTAGCGAATATTCGCAATGTGAATATTCGTGAGCAACACTAGTTATTACAGTGTACTGGATTCTAACAGCTCATACGATTCTTCAACTCAGTAACTCATATAGTTCTTTAACTCAATAACTCGTTTGATTCTTTTAACTCGGTGTACTGTGTACTCATGATGACTTTAATGCAGTTCCTGAGTGTCTCTGTGCCTTGAGCACTCTGATTGGTTGTAGGGAGGGGCCGAGCTCTCTCACTCTAGGATCATATTACCAGCCGGTGACTTAACAGCCTTGTTCCACTATGAGATTTGTTCCACAACTAACTGCGCATGCGCAGTTACCAACTGCGCATGCGCTACGGAAATAGCCCAACGCAACAGCTGATCGTCAGCTGTCTATGCGTTCGGCCACGGCGGCGCGCTCGCACACAGCGGGGCGGCGCGCTCCCACACAGCGGGGCACACACAATGGAGCGCGGGGCGGCGTAGTAGTAAACAACACACGCCCCTGTAGTAAAACACACGCCCCTGGAAAAATATTAATAATGGCGGGAATATTGAAGCAGTCAGCCCCCAGGGAATAAATGTAACCCTTTCCTCGCCCCCTAGCGTTAACCCCTTCCCTGCCAGTCGCATCTACACAGTAATCAGTGCATATTCATAGCACTGTTAGCTGCATAAATGTGATTGGTCCCAAAATAGCGTCAAAGTGTCCGATATGACCGCCGCAATATCACAGGCCTGACAAAAAAAAAAAACGCAAATCGCTGACACTACTAGTAAAATTAAATAAATCCTAATGCTATCCCCTATTTTGTAGGCGTAATAACTTTAGCGCAAAACAATCAGTATACGCTGAGAGAGGAGACCGATGCTGTGTCCCTTGTACATAGGGACACAGTTCGGTCACCCCCCCTCCCCCCACACTAAGAATCAGTCACAGGGAATACATTTAACCCTTTTCTCGCCCCCTAGTGTTAAAGCGGTTGTAAACCGCAAAAAAAAAATATTTTAGACCTGCAAGGCAAAAGTCATAATGAGCTAGTATGCACCGCATATTAGCTCATTATAAAATACTTACCTCGGAACGAGGTGTAGGGAACTTACCTGGTCCACGCCGAGCGAGATCTCATCTTGACTCGGTGTGTCTTCCAGGTATCGCTGCTCCAGCCAATCACAGCGCTCGAGCGGCGATACCCGGAAGACACGCCGAGTCAAGATGAGATCTCGCTCGGCGTGGACCAGGTAAGTTCCCTACACCTCGTTCCGAGGTAAGTATTTTATAATGAGCTAATATGCGGTGCATACTAGCTCATTATGACTTTTGCCTTGCAGGTCTAAAATATATATTTTTTTTTTTTTGCGGTTTACAACCGCTTTAACACTAGGGGGCGAGAAAAGGGTTAAATGTATTCCCTATGACTGATTCTTAGTGTGGGGGGAGGGGGGGGGGTGACCGAACTGTGTCCCTATGTACAAGGGACACAGCATCGGTCTCCTCTCTCAGCGTATACTGATTGCGCGCTGGAGATTTAAATCCGGCCAGGTACGGCGGATGCCGGTCCTTTCGCCGTGGATTCCCCCCTGCGCATTCGCCACTGAATATCTCCTAAACCGTACAGATTTAGGAGATATTCTTTATCCACTTCCCGCCCGGTCAATAGGAGATTGACGTCCGGGAAGTGGTTATGAAATCGTGACTGGACGTTGTCCAACGTTCTACAGGATTTCATGCGGCGCGGCGATCGGTGATGCGGGGTGTCAGTCCGACATAGGGTTGCCACCTGTCTGGTTTTGACCCGGACAGTCCGGGTTTGGACACATGTGCCCGGTTTTGAAGCCTCCTGAAACCCGGGCACATTTAAAAAAAAAAAAAAAAAAAAAAAACATATTTTTTTTTTATTTATTTTTTTAGCTGTCCATCCTGGCCCGGCCGCAACAGAGCTGCACATCCCCGGCTCCACCAGCTTGCCTGAGTGTTATTAGAAGGTGTGCCGCCCGCAGCAGTGCTCTCTGTTAGCCCCCCGACCGGGCTGTAAACATGTGTGCAACTTCTCACTGTGCTAGCCCCTCCCCTCCCTCCGGCGCGCCTCCGTCTGCATTGTGTGCTGCAGAGTGGAAGAGGACACATGGGACACAGAGTGCTCAGCTCTTCTCTGACTGGCTACAGAATACACATGGAGGTGGGTGGATGGGCGGACCATACACTACCCCCACCATACACTAAACATACAGTTCTGCCCCCCCTGCATATACCATTACCATCCACAGCCGTATATACAGTTCTGCCCCCCCTCCATACCATCCACAGCCATACATACAGTCCTGCCCCCCCTGCATATACCATCCACAGCCATACATACAGTCCTGCCCCCCCCTCCATACAGGGCCGGATTAACAGAGGGGCTGATGGAGCGGGGGTTGTAGCTCGATGACCAGAGGTCACAGAAACCCCACATTTGGGGGGTAGTCAGTTGAAGACCTACCCCACAACTGGTCAAAATATGGGATGGCTATCATTTATGGTTCTGGAGATACGGGCCTGTTTGCACAGCCTGTCAGAAGCTACATACAGAGCGGCCATTATAAATACAAGCTGACACACTGCAGCAGACTGAGAAAAAAAAATCATCATACATTTTTTGCGAGAAAATTACTCTATGGTGGTCTTTGCAACTTTTTATGTTGCACGGCATAGAGCTGCACGATTCTGGCTAAAACGACAACTGCAATTTTTTTGCTTAGAAGATAGATGACGATTCTCTCACGATTCGTGCGGCATAACATCATCTTTCACATTAAAATGAAAAAAAAAAAATGGACTAACTTTACTGTTTTGTTTTTATGGTTTTTATTATTCAATGAAGTGGGCAAATGCAGCGTGACATAAAATATTGCACCAATTCCCATTTTTGTCTCTGCTAATATATATATAATGTTTGGTGGTTCCAAGTAATTTTCTAGCAAAAAATATTGCTTTTTAACAAGTGTTGGACTTTAAGTGGTTACATTTCTTGCATTTACACACAGAAGTTTAATCTAAAAAGGAAGTTGGTTACAATGTTTCATGTTGTTTACAAACTTGGCAGACTGCCCGGATATTTTCTTTACACACAGAAGTTTATCCCTTTGTTCTATGAAGAAAGTGTTAGTTACAATGTTTCCTGCTAAGAACTTAGCAGACTGTCCAGATATTTTCTTTTGACAGCTGAAAGTCTCTCCACTTGTTATATGAAAGAATCAGCAAACTCTGCATTGGAGATGTCAGGGGGGGTTGAATCGACATCACAATTTTTTAACGATTAATTGTGCAGCTCTAGCACGGTACTGTATTTGCGCAGCAATTTTTCAAACGTGTTTTTTTTTTTGGAAATAAACTGTTTCATTCATTAAAAAAAACACTAAAGTTAGCACGATTTTTTTTGGTATCCTAAGCGATGCTTTAAATTTTTTTAGGTTACATGTTTAGAGCTACAGAGGAGATCTAGTGCTAGAATTATTGCTCTCGCTCTAACGATCGTGACGTATGTAACCTGTGTGTATCTGGCTCTGATACTAGCCAGTGCCTACCCAGCCACTGACTGGTATCTCTCCCTAGCCTGTCCCCACACACCCTCTCACCTGCTGACCTGTAGATGGGGGAATCACTTCTGTAGTGTTATTGTGTCCTGCCAGTGAGTACAATGATCAGTGTTGCTATCTATAGCTGGCAGCACTGATTGTTTTTGGAAAAACAGGCTGGTTGTACTCAAGTCAATTAATAGATCGACTCGTGTAAAACCAGCTAGCCCATACATAGATCGACTATGGCTGGTCTCTGCATAATTGGTGTAATTTCAATTCATGTATGACCCGCTTAACCTCTACACAGTCCCTAAACATCCATCCACTCCTATACATAGTGCCCACTGTCATACACTCCACACTCCTCTCCTGTACATTGTGCCCACTGTCATACCCTCCACACTCCTCTCCTGTACATACTGCCCCCATCATACCCTCCACACTCCTCTCCTGTACATACTGCCCACTGTCATACCCTCCACACTCCTCTCCTGTACATACTGCCCACTGTCATACCCTCCACACTCCTCTCCTGTACATACTGCTCACTGTCATACCCTCCACACTCCTCTCCTGTACATACTGCCCACTTTCATACCCTCCACACTCCTCTCCTGTACATAGTGCCCACTATCATACCCTCCACACTCCTCTCCTGTACATACTGCCCACTATCATACCCTCCACACTCCTCTCCTGTACATAGTGCCCACTATCATACCCTCCACACTCCTCTCCTGTACATAGTGCCCACTGTCATACCCTCCACACTCCTCTCCTGTTCATACTGCCCCCATCATACCCTCCACACTCCTCTCCTGTACATACTGCCCACTGTCATACCCTCCACACTCCTCTCCTGTACATACTGCCCACTGTCATACCCTCCACACTCCTCTCCTGTACATACTGCCCACTGTCATACCCTCCACACTCCTCTCCTGTACATACTGCCCACTATCATACCCTCCACACTCCTCTCCTGTACATAGTGCCCACTGTCATACCCTCCACACTCCTCTCCTGTACATACTGCCCACTGTCATACCCTCCACACTCCTCTCCTGTACATACTGCCCACTATCATACCCTCCACACTCCTCTCCTGTACATACTGCCCACTGTCATACCCTCCACACTCCTCTCCTGTACATACTGCCCACTATCATACCCTCCACACTCCTCTCCTGTACATAGTGCCCACTATCATACCCTCCACACTCCTCTCCTGTACATAGTGCCCACTGTCATACCCTCCACACTCCTCTCCTGTTCATACTGCCCCCATCATACCCTCCACACTCCTCTCCTGTACATACTGCCCACTGTCATACCCTCCACACTCCTCTCCTGTACATACTGCCCACTGTCATACCCTCCACACTCCTCTCCTGTACATACTGCCCACTGTCATACCCTCCACACTCCTCTCCTGTACATACTGCCCACTATCATACCCTCCACACTCCTCTCCTGTACATAGTGCCCACTGTCATACCCTCCACACTCCTCTCCTGTACATACTGCCCACTGTCATACCCTCCACACTCCTCTCCTGTACATACTGCCCACTATCATACCCTCCACACTCCTCTCCTGTACATACTGCCCACTGTCATACCCTCCACACTCCTCTCCTGTACATACTGCCCACTATCATACCCTCCACACTCCTCTCCTGTACATAGTGCCCACTATCATACCCTCCACACTCCTCTCCTGTACATAGTGCCCACTGTCATACCCTCCACACTCCTCTCCTGTTCATACTGCCCCCATCATACCCTCCACACTCCTCTCCTGTACATACTGCCCACTGTCATACCCTCCACACTCCTCTCCTGTACATACTGCCCACTGTCATACCCTCCACACTCCTCTCCTGTACATACTGCCCACTGTCATACCCTCCACACTCCTCTCCTGTACATACTGCCCACTGTCATACCCTCCACACTCCTCTCCTGTTCATACTGCCCCCATCATACCCTCGCACTCCTCTCCTGTACATAGTGCTCCCATCATACCCTCCGCACTCCTCTCCTGTACATAGTGCTCCCATCATACCCTCCACACTCCTCTACTGCATATACTGGTCACTGTTACACCCTCTTCACTCCTTTCCTGCAAGTAATACCTACCCTCTGCACTCATTTCCTGTACATAATGTCTTACACTTTGCACTCCTTTCCTACACATACCAACATACGCGCCACACTCTTGTATATACTGTTGTAAATTCTGCACTCCCTCCCTGCACATACTGTAATACCCTCTGTACTTAATGAAAATTAAAAGGTGAACTAATGCCCCTGATCTCCACTGCACTTACCTCTGTAGTAATGGAAGAGTTTTATTTTTTTTAAATGATTGTGCTGAGGTTTATTCATGTCAGTGAGACTCTTACTTGTGGCACAGCAAAGTAAGCATATTTTATAGGTAAAATAATTATTTTGTTTAATTTAATCATGCCTCGTGAGGCCCCTCCCTCAATATGGCCACACCCACCATATGTAGTGGCGTGTTCGGGTTTGGCTTGAGGAAAAGGTGGCAACCCTAGTCCGACACCCTGCAACTCCGATCTCGGTAACGAGTCTCCGGCGGAGGCTCGCTACCACGTGATCAGCCGTGTCCAATCACGGCTGATCACGATGTAAACAGGAAGAGCTGTCGACGGCTCTTCCTCACTCGCGTCTGACCGACGCGAGTACAGGAGAGCCGATCGGCGGCTCTCCTGACAGGGGGGGTTTGCACTGATTGTTTATCAGTGCAGCCCCCCCTCGGATGTCCACACTAGATCATCAGGGAGTGCCCACACTGGAAGGGCAAAAGTAAAATAAAAAAAAAAGGGGCAAAAAAAAAAAAGTCAGGACACTGGAGACTTGTACACCATGATCATGGCATCCCAGGACGGTGGGTACCAGGTCACGGGAGGGCAGAGCACATGAGTGACCCGCTTTGGGGATCACTGGTGGCTTAGGGAGAAGGAGAGGGCCCCTGGGTGGACGTAGGTGAAGGAGACGGCACCTGGGTGTTTGGAGGAGGAGAGGGCCCCTGGGTGGACGTGGGTGAAGGAGACTATACGTGAGGGCTATACGTGAGGGCTATAGGTAAACTCGCACTCAGCTTCTTTGGCCTGATTGGAGGAAAAGCAGCGGAGGCGATCCAGACCCCAGCACTTGACAGAGATCAAAGACCAGTGGTGGCCCCTGCATGGTTGCATGGTGGGCCCACAATGCATGGACACCGCCCCCATCACCTCTGCCGCCCTCCCTATTCATGTGCCCGGCCCCTTTCAGGATGCCGGACACATGAAATACTATGGCGGGTATAGGCGGGGTGTTTATTTTGAAGCACGTGATTAGAGCCAGAGGCTATTTTCACACTAAAGTTCCTCCTTGCCAATCAGCAGGCAGGTCAGTAAAACCTTTCTCCTGATTGGCCAAAGCTTTAAGCGATTCTATTTAAGGCTCCTTTCACACGGAGCGGACCGTTTTTGTGTGTGTCCGTCGGTTCAGCGGGGGTCCCCGCTGAGCTGTCGGCGGACAGGGCGGTCCCCGCACACTGTGCAGGGAACGCCCTGTCTCTTCTCCGCTCTCCCCTATGGGGAATCGGATGAATACGGACCGTGTGTCCGTATTCATCAGATCCGATCCGCCGGACGGAAGAAAAATAGGGTTTTCTTCCGTCCGAAAAACCGGATTCAGACGGACGCGGATCTTTGCGGACGTTAGCGGATGCATCATCCGCTAACGGACGCGATCCCATAGGGCCCCATTCTAAGTCCGTTTACGGACTTAGAAAAAGCGGACCGTTCGTCCGCACGTGTGAAGGGGCCCTAACGCTTTTGCGAAAAAGGAGACATGGCGGAGGAAGCCTGAGGAGGCAAGCGGATACAGAAGCCACAGCCGCTGCTACAGAAGAGGGGGAGGAAGTGTCGTCATTCGATAAGTGTCGCCACACCCGCTCCCCCCCCAGGGGGAGGTTTGTTTGGAATTAGTGAAGTGACAGCTGGGGGATGCGCCTGACTGCATTTGATGGGCAGAAGTGGCTGTGTATGACGGGCACAAGTGGCTGCAAATAGTGGGCACACTGACTGCATACGACGGGCACAAGTGGCTGCATATGATGGGCACAATGGCTGCGTATGACGGGCACAATGGTGCATATGACCGGCACATTGGCTGCATATGACGGGCACACTGGCTGCATATGGCGGGCACACTTGCTGGGTATGATGGGCCCAGTGAGGCTGCCATTGCTCCCCCAAAACAGAGGGCTGATCCCTACAGCTGGGAGGACGGAGGGCTGATCCCTACAGCTGGGAGGACGCAGGGCTGATCCCTACAGCTGAAAGGATGGTGAGGGGCTGATCCCTACAGGTGGGAGGATGGTGGTGGGGGGCGATCCCTACAGCTGGGGGGATGGTAGTGGGGTGTGGGGGGTGATCCCTACAGCTGGGAGGATGGTGGGGGGGGGGGTGATCCCTACAGCTGTGAGGATGGTGGTGGGGGATCCCTACAGCTGGGAGGATGGTAGTGGGGTGGGGGGGGGTGTCCCTACAGCTGGGAGGATTGTAGTGGGGGGGTGATCCCTACTGCTGGGAGGATGGTGGTGGTGGGGGGGGGATCCCTACAGCTGGGAGGATGGTAGTGGGGTAGGGTGGGTGATCCCTACAGCTGGGAGGATGGTAGTGGGGTGGGGTGGGTGATCCCTACAGCTGGGAGGATGGTATTGGGGTTGGGGGTGTTCCCTACAGCTGGGAGGATGGAAGTGGGGTGGGGGGGTGATCCCTACAGCTGGGAGGATGGTGGTAGGGGGATGATCCCTACAGCTGGGAGGATGGTGGTGGGGGGTTGATCCCTACAGCTGGGAGGATGGTAGTGGGGTTGGGGGGTGTTCCCTACAGCTGGGAGGATTGAAGTGGGGTGGGGGGGTGATCCCTACAGCTGGGAGGATGGTGGTAGGGGGATGATCCCTACAGCTGGGAGGATGGTGGTAGGGGGATGATCCCTACAGCTGGGAGGATGGTGGTGGGGGGTTGATCCCTACAGCTGGGAGGATGGTAGTGGGGTGGGTGGGGGGGGGTGATCCCTACAGCTGGGAGGATGGTAGTGGGGTGGGGGGGTGATCCCTACAGATGGGAGGATGGTAGTGGGGTGGGGGGGTGATCCCTACAGCTGGGAGGATGGTAGTGGGGTGGGGAGTGATCCCTACAGCTGGGAGGATGGTAGTGGTGTGGGGAGGGTGATCCCTACAGCTGGAAGGATGGTCCCGTGTACATGGAGCCTAAAAAATTAAAAAAATACAGAAGAGCGGAACTTTACTTTTTGGGTAACATTTCACTTCAAAGTTAAATCAAACCTAAAGTTCCACTTTAAACTGTCCCATTGAAAAGAGTAATAAAATGCAAATGTATTTGTTGGTTCCCCACGGTCAGGTATTCAGAAGCCTCTCCTCCTAAATACCCATTTTCTTGACAGTCTTGTAACATGTTATTATACATTGGTATCGATGCTTTAACCCCCCTGCCGGTATCCCCGAGCGCGACTCGGTTTGGATTTCTCATGTAAATATCGATATCCCCGAGTCGCGCTCGGGGTCAATATGCAGAGCCTGCAGCGCGCGCTGGCTTACCTTGGATCCAGGCGGGGTACTGTACTTACCTTGTCCCTGGATCCAGCGATGCATCCCCGCTGTGTGAGCGAGTGGCGTCCTCCATTCGACTCACACAGTGCCCGCACGCCGCCGATCTCCGTTCCCTGCGACGTAACGGCGCACGGGGGCGGAGACCGGCGGCAAATTCAAAAAAGTAAACAAACACATTACATACAGAATACTGTAATCTTATAGATTACAGTACTGTATGTAAAAAGTACACCCCCCCCCCCCTGTCCCTAGTGGTCTGCCCAGTGCCCTGCATGTTCTTTTATATAATAAAAACATTTTTTTTGTGCCTGCAAACTGTAGATTGTCCATAGCAACCAAAAGTGTCCCTTTATGTCAAAAGTGATTTTAGAGCAGCTAGAAAACAGCGATAATAAATGATAATCACTTGCAGAATTGAGCGATAGCGATTTGTGGGGAAATTCGTCATAAAAAAATAAAAGTAATGACAGCGACAATTCTGCAACTGAGCAAATTTCAGTGATTTTGATTGATTACATTAGTGAATAATTTTTATTATAATTACATTATTATTTGTTATAATTATTTATAGTTATTTATTATATTATAATTTTATGATTTTGTGTTACAAACTTTATCATACCCGGGATGTCTACTAGACTCTGGTTTGGCAAATTTAAGTGAGTTATTCCTAAAAATTTTAGGCCTACAGTATAAAACGCAGAATTTCCATGCAAAATAATTGTACCGCTTTTGGTACGTAATTCCAGACAGAATCATACCGCCAGGGAGGTTAAAAGCCTTCGCCCGCCCACCCGAGTCTATGTTTCTTATGGACCTCAAAAAGCTGCTTTAGGGGCGGGGCTGGAGGCGGTGCTGGCAAAAATGTAATTGCGAATCTGCTCCGCCTCCGCCCGCCCATCCGAGTCTTATGTTTTTCTCGGACCTCAAGAAGCCTGTGCTTTAGGGACGGGGTTGGAGGCGGTGCTGGCGGTGATGTAATTAAGAATCCAGCTCCGCCTCCGCCCGCCTGAGTCAAGGATTTTCATGGACGAAAAAGGCGCTTGCGCAGCGCATGCGCCGTGGACCCGATTTTTTCACAGGTCCGATGCAATTTTACATCACCGGCCATCTGAATAACGGCAGCTGGTTGGTTGGCTGTGAAAATGCCTATCATGCTTATCCTCGGAACGCACGGGGATGCGTTCCTTGGATAAGAGTGACAGGCATCTCAGCCAATCAGGTTCACCGTTTCTGGTTACCAGTAACCTGATTGACTGAAGCATGACCAAGAGTGCGAGAAGACATCAAGGGACAGTAGAAGCACAGCTGATCCCAGAAAGGTAAGTGCCAGGTGGTGCATTTTACAGGTCAGTGGCAGTATTTTACTGGGCACAGTGGTGACAATTGATCGGCACAGTGAGGCTGCAATTGTTTTTTCCGTTTGTTTGCGCCCCCAAAAATGTTTGTGCAGCAGCCACCACTGTAGGTGAGAGGGGTGCGGAGTGTATGGTGGTGGGCGGCATGTAGATGAGAGGGGCGCGGAGCGTATAGGGGTGGGTGGCATGTAGGTGAAAGTGGTGCGGAGTGTATGGGGGTGGGTGACATTTAGATGAGAGGGGTGCGGAGTGTATGGGGGTGGGTGGCATGTACATGCCAATACATGACCCATCCATCCATCCCGCCAATACATGACCCATCTATCAATCCCGCCAATACATGACCCATCTATCCATCCCGCCAATAGATAACCCATCCATCCATCCAATACATGACCCATCCATCCATCCCGCCAATACACATCCATCCATCCCGCCAATACATGACCCATCCATCCCGCCAATACATGACCCATCCATTCCACCAATACATGACCCATCTATCCATCCCGCCAATAGATAACCCATCCATCCATCCAATACATGACCCATCCATCCATCCCGCCAATACATGACCCATCCATTCCACCAATACATGACCCATCTATCCATCCCGCCAATAGATAACCCATCCATCCATCCAATACATGACCCATCCATCCATCCCGCCAATACACATCCATCCATCCCGCCAATACACATCCATCCATCCCGCCAATACATGACCCATCCATCCCGCCAATACACATCCATACATCCCGCCAATACATGACCCATCCATCAATCCCGCCAATACATGACCCATCCATACATCCCGCCAATACATGACCCATCCATCCATCCCGCCAATACATGACCCATCCATACATCCCGCCAATACATGACCCATCCATCCATCCCGCCAATACATGACCCATCCATCCATCCCGCCAATAGATAACCCATCCATCCATCCAATACATGACCCATCTATCCATCCCGCCAATACACATCCATCCATCCCGCCAATAGATAACCCATCCATCCATCCAATACATGACCCATTCATCCCGCCAATACACATCCATCCATCCCGCCAATACATGGCCCATTCATCCCGCCAATACACATCCATCCATCCCGCCAATACATGACCCATTCATCCCGCCAATACACATCCATCCATCCCGCCAATACATGACCCATCCATCCATCCCGCCAATACACATCCATCCATCCCGCCAATACATGACCCATCCATCCCGCCAATACACATCCATACATCCCGCCAATACATGACCCATCCATCCATCCCGCCAATACATGACCCATCCATCCATCCCGCCAATACACATCCATCCATCCCGCCAATACATGACCCATCCATCCATACATCCCGCCAATACATGACCCATCCATCCATCCATCCCGCCAATTCATGACCCATCCATCCATCCCGCCAATACACATCCATCCATCACACCAATACATGACCCATCCATCCATCCATCCATCCATCCCGCCAATACATGACCCATCCATCCCGCCAATACATGACCCATCCATACATCCATCCATACATCCCGCCAATACACATCCATCCATCCCGCCAATACATGACCCATCCATCCATCCATCCCGCCAATACACATCCATCCATCACACCAATACATGATATATATATATATATAAAATATATATATTAACTGTTTAATATCACATTCCTATCCTACATGAGGTCGTGTAGGAAAAGAATGTGATATTGAACAGTTAATATATTTTTTATTGGTTACACATTATACAGCAAGGGGCACCAATTAATACATTTAAACATATTGGTAATGGATCTGTTACACAGCGACCATGATGACTGCTGTTTAACAGATTAGTTAGCAATAAAAAAAACAAATACATTCCTCCCCTTTCTGCCGAGCGGCAGCGTGCATTACCTGGCATCCGAACGATCGGGAGCGAGCGCATCTGGCAGCTAACACACAGCTGTTCGCGCTCGGCAGTTTTCGTCGGATGGGCGTGCTCAGCTGGAACAAAACAGATAGGTGGAACCAGACTGGCAGATCACCGGCTCTCCTATGCTTTGTATTGAGTGCACAGAGAACCATTTCAGACGGTTATTAGTGCGTCCGCTGACACCAATGCCGGGGGTTATTAGTGCGTCCGCTGACACCAATGCCGGGGGTTATTAGTGCGTCCGCTGACACCAATGCCGGGGGTTATTAGTGCGTCCGCTGACACCAATGCTAGGGGGTTATTAGTGCGTCCGCTGACACCAATGCCGGGGGTTATTAGTGCGTCCGCTGACACCAGTGCCGGGGGTTATTAGTGCGTCCGCTGACACCAATGCCGGGGGTTATTAGTGCGTCCGCTGACACCAATGCCGGGGGTTATTAGTGCGTCCGCTGACACCAATGCCGGGGGTTATTAGTGCGTCCGCTGACACCAATGCTAGGGGGTTATTAGTGCGTCCGCTGACACCAATGCCGGGGGTTATTAGTGCGTCCGCTGACACCAGTGCCGGGGGTTATTAGTGCGTCCGCTGACACCAATGCCGGGGGTTATTAGTGCGTCCGCTGTCACCAATGCTAGGGGGTTATTAGTGCATCCGCTGATACCAATGCCGGGGGTTATTAGTGCGTCCGCTGACACCAATGCCGGGGGATATTAGTGCGTCCGCTGACACCAATGCCGGGGGTTATTAGTGCGTCCGCTGACACCAATGCCGGGGGTTATTAGTGCATCCGCTGACACCAATGCCGGAGGTTATTAGTGCGTCCGCTGTCACCAATGCTAGGGGGTTATTAGTGCGTCCGCTGACACCAATGCCGGGGGTTATTAGTGCGTCCGCTGACACCAATGCCGGGGTTATTAGTGCGTCCGCTGACACCAATGCCGGGGGTTATTAGTGCGTCCGCTGACACCAATGCCGGGGGTTATTAGTGCGTCCGCTGACACCAATGCCGGGGTTATTAGTGCGTCCGCTGACACCAATGCTAGGGGGTTATTAGTGCGTCCGCTGACACCAATGCCGGGGGTTATTAGTGCGTCCGATGACACCAATGCCGGGGGTTATTAGTGCGTCCGCTGACACCAATGCCGGGGGTTATTAGTGCGTCCGCTGACACCAATGCCGGGGGTTATTAGTGCGTCCGCTGACACCAATGCCGGGGGGTTATTAGTGCGTCCGCTGACACCAATGTCGGGGGTTATTAGTGCGTCCGCTGACACCAATGCCGGGGGTTATTAGTGCGTCCGCTGACACCAATGCCGGGGGTTATTAGTGCGTCCGCTGACACCAATGCCGGGGGTTATTAGTGCGTCCGCTGACACCAATGCCGGGGGTTATTAGTGCTTCCGCTGACACCAATGCCGGGGGTTATTAGTGCGTCCGCTGACACCAATGCTAGGGGGTTATTAGTGCGTCCGCTGACACCAATGCCGGGGGTTATTAGTGCGTCCGATGACACCAATGCCGGGGGTTATTAGTGCGTCCGCTGACACCAATGCCGGGGGTTATTAGTGCGTCCGTTGACACCAATGCCGGGGGTTATTAGTGCGTCCGCTGACACCAGTGCCGGGGGTTATTAGTGCGTCCGCTGACACCAGTGCCGGGGGTTATTAGTGCGTCCGCTGACACCAATGCCGGGGGTTATTAGTGCGTCCGCTGACACCAGTGTCGGGGGTTATTAGTGCGTCTGCTGACACCAATGCCGGGGGTTATTAGTGCGTCCGCTGACATCAATGCGTCCACATAGTGATCTCTGTCCAGGACACGGCCAGGAAGGGATCACATGGCCCCTATGGTAGGTTCATGGTGATCTCCGACCAGGACACGGCCAGGAAGGGATCACACGGCCCCTATGGTAGGTTCATGGTGATCTCCGACCAGGACACGGCCAGGAAGGGATCACATGGCCCCTATGGTAGGTTCATGGTGATCTCCGACCAGGACACGGCCAGGAAGGGATCACACGGCCCCTGTGGTAGGTTCATATCGATCTCCGACCAGGACACGGCCAGGAAGGGATCACATGGCCCCTATGGTAGGTTCATGGTGATCTCCGACCAGGACACGGCCAGGAAGGGATCACACGGCCCCTGTGGTAGGTTCATATCGATCTCCGACCAGGACACGGCCAGGAAGGGATCACACGGCCCCTGTGGTAGGTTCATATCGATCTCCGACCAGGACACGGCCAGGAAGGGATCACATGGCCCCTATGGTTACAGCATTTGTTCACACCTGGCCAAACTTTTGCACAGTACTGTAGAGAGAACATTGTATATACAAATATGATGGGATGGGGTGACACTTCACCAGATGAGGCATCCCTCTTGTGAGATTGCATTGGCCTTGTCAGCTGCTCGGTTAGCAGCTATGCTCACCACTGCACCACCAATGTGAGGTAGCACGTCTTTGGAGCGTAGGAGGAAACCGGAGTACCCGGAGGAAAACCCATGCAAGCACAGGGAGAGCATGCAATCTCCATGCAGATAGTGTCCTGGTCAGGATTTAAACCATGGACCCCAGTTCTGCAAGGCTCACCACTAAGCCACTGTGTTGCCCATATGCAGCCTCTGTTCTCTAAGGCCCGCCCCCGCTGTGTAGGGTATATCAGTGAAGTCAATTGTCTTGTTTGTCCACTTACATTGATAGTTGGTGATTCAGAAGCTTCAAAAACAAAGATGGAGGGTTGATGGGAGGACCCTCTGGTTACTGGAGTGGAAGCCGCCACCAGTGACCTGTGCTGGTTACAGCCTTACCTGGTCCCTGGGAGGGATCCTGAGACTTTTTGTTGGGGTCTTCTTCTAGGAACAGCCAATCGTCTTGTTTGTCCACTTACATTGATAGTTGGTGATTCAGAATCTCCACACATTCGTTTCATTCTTTATTCTACCGCTAATCTATACTCAGCACTGACCTTGTATAGCGCTCTTCTCTCTGAGGACTCCAAGTATTGGAGATTGCGTTGGCCGGGAATCGAACCCGGGTCAGCTGCTTAGAAAGCAGCTGTGCTAACCACTGCACCACCAACGCAAAGGTAGCATGTAGTGTGGGAGGAAACCGGAGTACCCGGAGGAAACCCACGCAAGCACAAGGAGAACATGCAAACTCCATGCAGATGGTGTCCTGGTTAGGATTTTGGACCCCAGTGCTGCAAGGCTCACCACTAAGCCTATGTGCTGCCCATATGCGGCCTCTGTTCTCTAAGGCCCGCCCCCGCTGAGCGGGGTATGTCCGTTATGTCCACTCAACACCCCGCCAGAACAAATCCAAACTTCTCCTAAACTACAATATACAACACTCCTATAATAAGACACACCCCAAATAACAAAGATGGGGTACAGTGGTCCTCAAATTAGAATGGGGATGCATAGGTGTTCCCAGCATCCTGTGTAGGCAGTCTCTTTTCTGTCAACTGTACCCAATGTGACATCTGTATGGGTGCCAGTGGACGGCCCAGAACACACCCAGGGTGTGTCCGCAACTGCACCCACATGGATGTCCTTTTTGGGGTTAACGCAGCCCCTGCACAGGGTATAGATTCATACACCTTGTGTGAGTGAGGCCTTGGACTTCTCCATGAAGGACCTCACTGGTGGGAAAAATTCTCGTTTCTCCAGTAGAGAAAGCCTAAAGAAAGCTGGAAAGACTCCTCACACCTCTGAAGACAAAAAGAGTTCCAACCTCCCATCATAGCCGGTCCAACACCCGCCTCGAAAATATACCGACCTCCAACTTCCCATCATAGCCGGTCCAACACACGCCTCGAAAATATACCGGCCTCCAACTTCCCATCATAGCCGGTCCAACACACGCCTCGAAAATATACCGGCCTCCAACTTCCCATCATAGCCGGTCCAACACACGCCTCGAAAATATACCGGCCTCCAACTTCCCATCATAGCCGGTCCAACACACGCCTCGAAAATATACCAGCCTCCAAGTTGAGTCTTCTAGAAACAGACAATTGTCATTGGTCAACCAATTGTTAACCCTCTCTGGCCAGTCCCTACTCTACTTTTTTCGTCCTTTTCCAGGATGAAGCTTTTTATTTTCAGTACATATAGAGCAAAGTTTAGCGGAGTCCGTGGAGCAGCTCTCCGGTATGCTGATGAGCTGGGCGGGAGAGCTGTCAGGCTGTGGCCCCCGATGAGTTGTTTGCTGTTGCAGGCTGGCAGCTGGTCTGGGAGCAGCAGCAAGTGGCTGTGTCTGCAATGTGGCCTCCGGATGAAGTGGGCCTTTAGCGGGAGAGCTGTCACAAAATGGTGGCTTTCGTGAAAAAGGGTCAGAGATTCCCGAGGATGATGTCAATATGCTCCCCCAGCATGCTGATGTCATCCTTAGAAAATATTGGAGCCGTTGGCGGAAGCCTCCGAAACTCTCCGAAGGGAGAGTAGTCACAAAGTGGTGGAGCTCAAGCCACATCCCGCGGTTGTGTGGCCTTCGGTAAAGGCTCGAGGATTCCTGAGGATGATGTCACCGCGCCCCCCAACGTGGTGATGTCATCCTTGTGAATCCCAAAGCCTTTGCCAAAAGCCGCACAGCTGTGGGATGCAGCTTGAGTTCCACCACTTGGTGAGGCCTCTCTTTTCATTTTTCAACAGTCTATATTTAAATGGGTGCGCCCCCTCCTGCCTGGTGGAAATGCTTTAATTGCCCTCTGGTGATGCTGGAGATGAGGCCACTGGCTTCTGCTTCAGACTGTCGCTGATGTAGGAAAAGCCTATGAAGATCTTCTGCTCCCACATCTCGATCTGCTTCTCTTCTTTGTTGCAGATCAAATGGTCCTCTATTTTCATTGTTCTGGGTTCCAGTTTCTTGGGAATCTGAAAAGGAGAAAAAGACATTCATCAATGTTTCTGATTGATACAGGAAACGGTAACAAAATTTGGTGAACCCAACCCCCGCTGGCAACCAATTACCCCAAGAAGGTTCCTTCAACCGCATCTCCCTCTAGTGGTCAGAAGAAGCCTTACACTGCATTATCCCACCCAAGGACCAAAATGTCACATATTGCTGTGAGGTCCTCAGATGTGGGGGCCGCATTCACTCTCTTTGTTTCATTTCAGGATAAGTGCAGGTACGGGACAATACCTCGTAATCCTGTCAGAAATTCAGTGTCCTTGTAAAGCAAGCCATAGATTATACAATTTTCTTTCCTTCCACCGCGGGTGTAAGAAAAGAATATGGCTCGATTCCTCCCATCAACACATTCAGTGATGATGGAGAAATGTGAGGATTCTGTACATAACATACGTTTTATATGTATATGAGGTAAAGAAGAGCCTGGGGCTGAACCCCCCCCCCCCCCATAGTACATGGACTCCTCCATTATTCGTATACTTACCTTGCTTGGTGCAACCGGTGAGGGTGCTTTTCCTTCCTCTATGTCCTTCCAGTCGATCGCTCTGAAGAACTGGTGTTTTCTGATGTCCTGTACCAGCTTTGCTCGCTTTATCTGCTTCTCCTGTAAGAGCTGTAAAGGAGAAAGAAATATGATAAGAAACCATGAGATAGTAATGGCGATATGTGAACAATACAACCCCCCCGTTTTATGATTGGATTCTGACAGTGACAGTGATTTTGGGGGTGGGGGGCACATCAGAGGGCTCTGAGGGCCACGGGTTGACCACCATCTGAAAGTACTGCTATGACCCACATGGATGTGCAATGGTGTTTCCTAAAATCCTGAGGTGGTGTATATGACCTGGAAAGGGTTGTGTGTGTTAGGAGAAGGTAATACTCACCCTATAGAGGAGATCCTGGAGAGGAGTCGTCGTGGCTTTACTGATTTCTATCCAAAGGTTAAAGAGGTTGACTTGTAAATTCGGATATAGAAACTTGCCCATGGCCATCTCGTATACTATCGCTCCCAGGGAGAAATAGTCTGCCATGGTGTAGTACGGTTCTCCATTAATAACCTGTAGAAATAGAAGAGAGAGAAAGAAGGATGAGCGCGTTTGTAGGCCAGGCAGAGGGCAGAGACAATTGAATATTCTCCATTTATTTATTACTGGTTCTTGTATAGCGCCATCAATTTCTATGTAACACTTTACACACACACATATATATATATATATATAGGGCCAGATTCAGGTAGATGAGAGCATCTTTGCTCCAGAGTAACACTTCTCATTTGCGTTACGCTGCAGAAATTTTAGCAGCAAGTGCTGTCATTCACGAAGCACTTGCTCCTAAAGTTGCGGCAGCGCATCGCAAATGAGCCGGCGGAATTCAAATTGGGCGGGTACGGGGCGTGTAGTATTTAAACTAAGCGCGATCCCGCCGCCAACGTACTGTGCATGCTTCGAGTGTCAAAACATCCCCGTGCGCATGCTCCAAATTCTGTGAATGAACGTCAATGACGTCACATTCCCATTCATGAACGTTTTACGCAAGCGACGTTTTTTTTTTTTTTTCCGACGCGATGACGACGCCTATACCTAACATAGGATATTCCAACCCCATGTAGGTATATCTATGCGCCGCGTATCCCGTCCGGAAACGTCGTATCGTCATTGCGTCGCGCCGGAATTCGATCGTGAATTGCCGATTTCCGCTCATTAACATATTTTTTGAGCGTAAATCGGCGCCATTTTTAAGTTGAAGTAACGATGCGATGGCGAAACTCAGTTACGCTGCTCGCATCGGAACTTCAACCCGGCGTTTCTTGTTTTCTGGTTACAGAAAACAGAAACGCCGGCTCAAAGTCACAGTTAGGCTGGCGGATCACTGGATCCGCCAGCCTAACTGTTCCTGAATCTGGCCCATAGTCTAATATCAGGAAATCGCCAGTCTTACCTCTGGGGCCATGTAGTATAATGTCCCCGCACCTCCTCTGATCTTATTGGCCTCGGAGACTCCTATCTCACTCAAGCCAAAATCAGCAATCCGAACGTGACCTTCGGCGTCCAGAAGAATGTTATCCGGTTTGAGGTCTCTGTGAAGAAAAAGAGAGAACAGTTACAATAAGCAGAATATGACATGAGCAGGGAGACTTCTGCAGCAGATGGAGTGAGACTATACAGGAGACAACACAACTGGGAACGTCTTCCTGATGCATCGAAAAATAGCAGAAGCCCCATAAGGGGTGAGTGTTAGTCAGATAATCCAATACTTACCTATGGATGACCCCGCAAGCGTGCAGGTACTGCAGTCCACAAATAATCTCCGCCGTGAAATCTCTGAAAGGAGAAAGAAAAATATGAATTACCATTCACAATCATCACAGACCAAGAAATGTAAAGCTTAGTGACTTCCCTCTATAGTAGATAGGGGTGTGGATGGACGGGGGCTCAGTGGGAGGGGCCTGGCTGTGTCACTGCCTGTTCTCATTGGCCAGCCACCCCTAACTCCGTCATTGGACTTACCTTATGACGTCCTTGTGAAATGATTTGTAGGCCGATAGTAGATTCCGAAGATCTCCTCCGATCAGGTATTCCATGACAAAGAAGAGATGAGTCTGTGTGAAAAGAAGAGATAAAGGTTACATTGGAGACAAGTTAGATTTCATTTTATGGGGGAATATAGAAAGACAGACAGTGCAATGTGGGGTGTTGCTTTAAGAGTTTGGGGAAAACCAAACAGAGAAAATGCGTAGGCAGCCATGGCTGGACTATCCTGATCACAATACTAGTTTTGTCTGGATGTTGGGGTGATCCTGTGACTTCAATACTTTGGTCACCAGCATGGAAGCCCCATGTAGATCAGGAGGCCTGACTTCTCCTGTCCTCCTAGCTGCAGACTGGCTCTGCCTCAGTGACTCAAAGTTTTGAGACTAAAGACAGCCAAGCAACTAGCAATTTCCAAAATAGGTCTCAGAAATGGCTGCCTCTCAGTAAACGGTTTGTGTAAAGAAATCCTCTACTCTGTGCAGTTTACCTAACCGGCCTCCAGGAGGCGCTCTAGAGTTCTGCTCTTACCTATACGGCTTCCCCGACTACAGAGAGCCCTCGGAACACCCGGTGTGGGATCTCCCTTCCACCTCCTCCAATTCAGCACTCGATGCCTAAAGGACTAATTGACAGACCTGAAGCCCATCACCGGAGGAAGGGGGGTGCCTAACCTTGTATAAGTTTTGACTCCCAACAGGGTTGTGATTTGAATAACTAGAATATTTTAGGGGGACTGATCAGTAGAGGAGTGCAGTACAGAAAAGGGATGAAAACATAGAAGATGGAAAGACTTACCTCTGTCTGAAATGCTCCATATAGACGGGTGATGTAAGGATTTTTGTTGTAGTTTTTCAGTATGTGACGCTCTTTGGTGGCCATGCTGGGACACTTATTAAGTAATTTTCGCTTTTGTAGGATCTTAACGGCCAACTTCTGTTGATTGTTCGCATGAGAGGCCAACACCACCTTCCCAAAGGCCCCCTCTCCAAGTATTCCATGGAAATGGAAACTTTCCAACGATAGTACGCATGGCTGTTCCACCATGGCACGTCTAATTGGGACTGGTGGAGGTGCCCCATGGCCTCTGTTGCTGGACTTTGGAGCGGCCACATTCACATTAGGCACATCCGCCTGTATTATTCCATTTGTTGGTGTTATAGCCTGAATTCTCTGGTCCAACTGTTTTATCTGATCCATAGTACATTTAGGCACATCCGCCTGTATTCTTCCATTTGTCGGTGTTATAGCCGGAATTCTCTGGTCCAACTGTTTTATCTGATCCATAGTACATTTAGGCACATCCGCCTGTATTCTTCCATTTGTCGGTGTTATAGCCTGAATTCTCTGGTCCAACTGTTTTATCTGATCCATAGTACATTTAGGCACATCCGCCTGTATTCTTCCATTTGTCGGTGTTATAGCCTGAATTCTCTGGTCCAACTGTTTTATCTGATCCATAGTACATTTAGGCACATCCGCCTGTATTCTTCCTTTTGTTGGTGTTATAGCCTAAATTCTCTGGTCCAACTGTTTTATCTGATCCATAGTACATTTAGGCACATCCGCCTGTATTCTTCCATTTGTCGGTGTTATAGCCTGAATTCTCTGGTCCAACTGTTTTATCTGATCCATAGTACATTTAGGCACATCCGCCTGTATTCTTCCATTTGTTGGTGTTATAGCCTGAATTCTCTGGTCCAACTGTTTTATCTGATCCATAGTACATTTAGGCACAGCCGCCTGTATTCTTCCATTTGTCGGTGTTATAGCCTGAATTCTCTGGTCCAACTGTTTTATGTAATCGATAGTACATTTAGGCACATCCGCCTGTATTCTTCCATTTGTTGGTGTTATAGCCTGAATTCTCTGGTCCAACTGTTTTATCTGATCCATAGTACATTTAGGCACATCCGCCTGTATTCTTCCATTTGTTGGTGTTATAGCCTGAATTCTCTGGTCCAACTGTTTTATCTGATCCATAGTACATTTAGGCACATCCGCCTGTATTCTTCCATTTGTTGGTGTTATAGCCTGAATTCTCTGGTCCAACTGTTTTATCTGATCCATAGTACATTTAGGCACAGCCGCCTGTATTCTTCCATTTGTCGGTGTTATAGCCTGAATTCTCTGGTCCAACTGTTTTATGTAATCGATAGTACATTTAGGCACAGCCGCCTGTATTCTTCCATTTGTCGGTGTTATAGCTTGAATTCTCTGCTCCTTTGTAAATGGCGTGACTTGGATTTGCTGATCGTTGGTGAATGGCGTGACCTGGATACCCTGATCCATAGTACATTTCGGTATATTTGCCTGAATTCTCGCGTTCTTGGTCAGTCTTATAACCTGAATTCCTTGATCCTTGGTGAGCGGCGTCACTTGGATTTGCTGATCGTTGGTGAATGGCGTGACCTGGATACCCTGATCCATAGTACATTTCGGTATATTTGCCTGAATTCTCGCGTTCTTGGTCGGTCTTATAACCTGAATTCCTTGATCCTTTGTGAGCGGCGTGACTTGGATTTGCTGATCGTTGGTGAATGGCGTGACCTGGATACCCTGATCCATAGTAAATTTCGGTATATTTGCCTGAATTCTCGCGTTCTTGGTCAGTCTTATAACCTGAGTTCCTTGATCCTTGGTGAGAGGCGTGGCCTGGATTTGCTTATCGCTGGCGAATGGCGTGACCTGGATACCCTGATCCATAGTACATTTCGGCATATTTGCCTGAATTCTCACGTTCTTGGTCGGCCTTCTAACCTGCGTTCCCTGGTCCCTGGTGCACGTTGTCATATGTCTTCCCTGATCCTTGTTGGATGGAGCTACGATCACTTCTACTTCCTGGCCTTTGGATGATGGAATGCCGATCACTTGTACTTGCTGGCTCCTGGAAGATGGAATGACTAGCACTCGTGCATCCTCGTCCTGGGTGGATGGAATCACTATCACTTGTGGTTTCTTGCTATGGGTCACTTGTCTTTGCTCATCCTTGGTAAATGGCGTGACACGTGTCTCCTCCGTGGTCTTGGCGTGTGATGCTTTCCCATCCTTTGTGGTGATTGGAACCACTTGGGTTTTGTCACTGATGGACTCAACCAGTAGAATCGACTCCATTTCATTGGGGGTTGGGTCATTATATCCATCTGTGGATAGAGAAAAAAAAAAACAATTATTTCCATTTCTACTATTTACACTTCATTGATATCACTAGGGTTGTCCCGATACCGATACCAGTACCGATACCGAGTATTTGCGGGAGTACTTGTACTCCCGCAAATACCCCTGATACCTAAATAGAATACTTGTCCCGCCGCCGCACATGCTGCAATGAAAGCCGCCACACACGCCGCATGGTTAAAGCGTGCGGGAACATGACAGCTTTTATTTGAATAGCTGTAGTGTTCCCGGGCGTATAGACACTCCCCCTTGCTCGGGATTGGATGGGTGATTGTGATCTGTCCAATCCCAAGCAAGGGGGAGTGTCTATACGCGCGGGAACACTACAGCTATTCAAATGAAAGCTGTGATGTTCCCCGGGCGGCTGCTAGGTATGGGGGACATGGCTGGAGGGACATGGCTGCATATGTGGGGGACATGGCTGGAGGGACATGGCTGCATATGTGGGGGACAGGCCTGGAGGGACATGGCTGCATTTGTGGGGGACATGGCTGCATATGTGGGGGACATGGCTGAAGGGACATGGCTGCATATGTGGGGGACATGGCTGGAGGGACATGGCTGCATATGTGGGGGACAGGCCTGGAGGGACATGGCTGCATATGTGGGGGACAGGCCTGGAGGGACATGGCTGCATATGTGGGGGACAGGCCTGGAGGGACATGGCTGCATATGTGGGGGACATGCCTGGAGGGACATGGCTGCATTTGTGGGGGACATGGCTGCATATGTGAGGGACATGCCTGGAGGGACATGGCTGCATTTGTGGGGGACATGGCTGCATATGTGGGGGACATGCCTGGAGGGACATGGCTGCATTTGTGGGGGACATGGCTGCATATGTGTGGAGACATGGCTGCATATGTGGGGGACATGCCTGGAGGGACATGGCTGCATTTGTGGGAGACATGGCTGCATATGTGGGGGACATGCCTGGAGGGACATGGCTGCATATGTGGGGGACAGGCCTGGAGGGACATGGCTGCATATGTGGGGGACATGCCTGGAGGGACATGGCTGCATTTGTGGGGGACATGGCTGCATATGTGGGGGACATGCCTGGAGGGACATGGCTGCATATGTGGGGGACATGGCTGGAGGGACATGGCTGCATATGTGGGGGACAGGCCTGGAGGGACATGGCTGCATATGTGGGGGACATGCCTGGAGGGACATGGCTGCATTTGTGGGGGACATGGCTGCATATGTGGGGGACAGGCCTGGAGGGACATGGCTGCATATGTGGGGGACATGCCTGGAGGGACATGGCTGCATTTGTGGGGGACATGGCTGCATATGTGGGGGACATGCCTGGAGGGACATGGCTGCATTTGTGGGGGACATGGCTGCATATGTGGGGAGACATGGCTGCATATGTGGGGGACATGCCTGGAGGGACATGGCTGCATTTGTGGGGGACATGGCTGCATATGTGGGGGACATGCCTGGAGGGACATGGCTGCATATGTGGGGGACAGGCCTGGAGGGACATGGCTGCATATGTGGGGGACATGGCTGCATTTGGGGACACATTTAAAAAAAGTATCGGTATTCGGTATCGGCGACTACTTAAAAAAAAGTATCGGTACTTGTACTCAGTCCTAAAAAAGTGGTATCGGGACAACCCTAGATATCACACAGAATTTTGTGGATCTATTAATCGGGTTTCCTTTAACACATGTAAGTGAATGTCATCTGAGTTCTGGAAATGATCTTGTGTGACGCGTTTCTCTTTATAAACATGGAGGATATGGGGGTTCCCGTCCCTGGGATTCCATTCTCAGGACACGGATTTCTGTGCCAATATAAGTGTGGAATCTCTACCAGCTATTCACCCCGAATACCCCGACTTCAACCTTCTGTCCACCAAAAGGTAGAAATCCTGATGGGATCTCTCGCTGCGCTGAGATCTTGGTAATAAAGAGCGCCGATCTGCTACATTACATATGCAGGCATGGGCGTCCGCTTCATAGGGCAAGGGGGGTCATTTGACCCCCCCCCCTGGGATCGTAAAAGAGTGTCACTGCCATGATCATTAATGTCTGCAGTCTGTCAGTGTGTTACAATACATTCACTCCGCTCCCTCTGCTGAGCTGGCCCACCACCGGGCCCCTTAGAGGTCGGGGGGGGGGGGGGGCTTTGGGTGCTGGTGAACAGAAAAATAAAGGGGATGTCATCCGGGCCCCTGGGGACCACCAGACCCCTTAGAGGTTGCGGGGGCTTTGTGTGCTGGCGAATAAAAAAAGGGGGATGCCATCTGGGCCCCTGGGGACCACCGGGCCTATTAGAGGTCGGGGGGCTTTGGGTGCCGGTGAACAGAAAAATAAAGAGGTTGTCATCCGGGTCCCTTAGAGGTCGGGGGGGGGGGCTTTGGGTGCCGGTGAACAGAAAAATAAAGGGGGATGCCATCTGGGGACCACCAGGCCCCTTAGAGGTCGGGGAGGGCTTTGGGTGTTTTTAGAGGGTGTTTAAGAGGGGTATGAATACTTTTTCCTGTGTTTTTGGAGGGGTATGAATACTTTTTCCTGTTTTTTGGAGGGGTGTGAATACTTTTTCCTGTGTTTTGGAGGGGTATGAATACTTTTTCCTGTGTTTTTGGAGGGGTATGAATACTTCTTCCTGTGTTTTTGGAGGGGTATGAATACTTTTTCCTGTGTTTTTAGAGGGGTATGAATACTTTTTCCTGTGTTGGGGGGTATGAATACTTTTTCCTGTGTTTTTTTAGAGGGGTATGAATACTTTTTCCTGTGTTTTAGGGGGGGTGAATACTTTTTCCTGTGTTTTTGGGGGGGTATGAATACTTTTTCCTGTGTTTTAGGGGGGTATGAATACTTTTTCCTGCGTTTTAGGGGGGGTATGAATACTTTTTCCTGTGTTTTGGGGGGGGGTGTGAATACTTTTTTCCTGTTTTGGGGGGGGGTGAATACTTTTTCCTGTGTTTTAGGGGGGGGGTATGAATACTTTTTTCCTGTGTTTTTTAGGGGGGGGGTATGAATACTTTTTCCTGTGTTTTAGAGGGGGGGTATGAATACTTTTTCCTGTGTTTTAGAGGGGTATGAATACTTTTTCCTGTGTTTTGGGGGGGGGGTATGAATACTTTTTCCTGTGTTTTAGAGGGGTATGAATACTTTTTCCTGTGTTTTGGGGGGGGGGGGGGGTATGAATACTTTTTCCTGTGTTTTAGAGGGGTATGAATACTTTTTCCTGTGTTTTGGGGGGGGGGGGGTATGAATACTTTTTCCTGTGTTTTTAGAGGGCTTTGGGTGCTGGCGAGAAAATAGAAAAGGCAGATGCCACCCGTGTAATGCCTCTGTACCCCCTGATGTGGGGGGAGGGGATTCAGTACATTATATTCCTCTCTAGTGCTTGTATTATATCTCTCTATTCTAATACTTACCAAACACGTCTTCTCCCATCTTGTCCTGTGATGGCCCCTCCTCCTGGGTGGTGATCAGAGGCGGAGCTACCCTCTTCTTCTTTATATGAATTTCCCTATCTGCCCCAATCTCACCCCTATGTGGACGGGGGGGTAAGGGGCGTTTGACGGGTGCCGCCCTGTTCTTCAATGATCCCTCCTTTTGGGTATGAAGCTTCCTATCTGCCCCAATCTCACCCCTATGTGGACGGGGGGGTAGGGGCCGGATGGCTGGTTGGGGGTCCTTAGTCGGGGACCCCGCTTTTTCCTTGAATCCCTCTTGGTTGGTATACAGAGGGATTTTCTTCTTTTTCTTAAAAAGCCGCTTAATTGCCCCAAAGAAACCTTTAGGTTTGCCCTGGGGCAGGGCAGCTGGCTGGCGTCCTTCCATTGGAAGCCCAGCTGTGTTGTTGATTGGCTGATCTTGTCTGATCTGCACACAATACACTCTGTCTGGTTTAACTAATTTCATCATTTTCAATGCGATGCTTAAGAGTGAGGAGCCTCAATGTGCTGTCCTTCTCACTGCGCAGTCACTCGATGAATGACTAAAGTCCGGGCCACTCCTCCTTTTATACCATCTGCTGTGATGACCAACGGACATCATCACCATGGCAACGGAAAGATGTCACCAACTGCCAAAATTCAAACTGACATGTCTTGTGCTGTACAGCAAGCAGTCTGGAAAAAGTATTCATACCCCTCTACAGACAGACAGGAAAAACTATTCATACCCCTCTATAGACAGACAGGAAAAAGTATTCATACCCCTCTATAGACAGACAGGAAAAAGTATTCATACCCCCCTATAGACAGACAGGAAAAACTATTCATACCCCTCTACAGACAGACAGGAAAAACTATTCATACCCCTCTATAGACAGACAGGAAAAAGTATTCATACCCCTCTATAGACAGACAGGAAAAACTATTCATACCCCTCTACAGACAGACAGGAAAAACTATTCATACCCCTCTATAGACAGACAGGAAAAAGTATTCATACCCCTCTATAGACAGACAGGAAAAACTATTCATACCCCTCTACAGACAGACAGGAAAAACTATTCATACCCCTCTATAGACAGTCTGGAAAAACTATTCATACCCCTTTATAGACAGACAGGAAAAAGTATTCATACCCCTCTATAGACAGACAGGAAAAACTATTCATACCCCTCTATAGACAGACAGGAAAAACTATTCATACCCCTCTATAGACACACAGGAAAAACTATTCATACCCCTCTACAGACAGACAGGAAAAACTATTCATACCCCTCTATAGACAGACAGGAAAAACTATTCATACCCCTCTATAGACAGACAGGAAAAACTATTCATACCCCTCTATAGACAGACAGGAAAAACTATTCATACCCCTCTATAGACAGACAGGAAAAAGTATTCATACCCCTCTATAGACAGACAGGAAAAACTATTCATACCCCTCTATAGACAGACAGGAAAAAGTATTCATACCCCTCTATAGACAGACAGGAAAAACTATTCATACCCCTCTATAGACACACAGGAAAAACTATTCATACCCCTCTATAGACAGACAGGAAAAACTATTCATACCCCTCTATAGACAGACAGGAAAAACTATTCATACCCCTCTATAGACAGACAGGAAAAACTATTCATACCCCTCTATAGACAGACAGGAAAAAGTATACATACCCCGCTAAAGACACAGGAAAAAGTATACATACCCCGCTAAAGACACAGGAAAAAATATTCATACCCCGCTAAAGACACAGGAAAAAGTATTCATACCCCTCTATAGACAGTCTGGAAAAACTATTCATACCCCTCTATAGACAGACAGGAAAAAGTATTCATACCCCTCTATAGACAGACAGGAAAAAGTATTCATACCCCTCTACAGACAGACAGGAAAAACTATTCATACCCCTCTATAGACAGACAGGAAAAACTATTCATACCCCTCTATAGACAGACAGGAAAAACTATTCATACCCCTCTATAGACAGACAGGAAAAACTATTCATACCCCTCTATAGACAGACAGGAAAAACTATTCATACCCCTCTATAGACAGACAGGAAAAACTATTCATACCCCTCTATAGACAGACAGGAAAAAGTATTCATACCCCTCTACAGACAGACAGGAAAAACTATTCATACCCCTCTATAGACAGACAGGAAAAACTATTCATACCCCTCTATAGACAGACAGGAAAAACTATTCATACCCCTCTATAGACAGACAGGAAAAACTATTCATACCCCTCTATAGACAGACAGGAAAAACTATTCATACCCCTCTATAGACAGACAGGAAAAACTATTCATACCCCTCTATAGACAGACAGGAAAAACTATTCATACCCCTCTATAGACAGACAGGAAAAACTATTCATACCCCTCTATAGACAGACAGGAAAAAGTATTCATACCCCTCTATAGACAGACAGGAAAAAGTATTCATACCCCTCTATAGACAGACAGGAAAAAGTATTCATACCCCTCTATAGACAGACAGGAAAAAGTATTCATACCCCTTTATAGACAGACAGGAAAAAGTATTCATACCCCTCTATAGACAGACAGGAAAAACTATTAGACAGACAGGAAAAATACCCCTCTATAGACAGACAGGAAAAAGTATTCATACCCCTCTATAGACAGACAGGAAAAACTATTCATACCCCTCTACAGACAGACAGGAAAAACTATTCATACCCCTCTATAGACAGACAGGAAAAACTATTCATACCCCTCTATAGACAGACAGGAAAAACTATTCATACCCCTCTATAGACAGACAGGAAAAACTATTCATACCCCTCTATAGACAGACAGGAAAAAGTATTCATACCCCTCTATAGACACACAGGAAAAACTATTCATACCCCTCTATAGACAGACAGGAAAAAGTATTCATACCCCTCTATAGACAGACAGGAAAAACTATTCATACCCCTCTATAGACAGACAGGAAAAACTATTCATACCCCTCTATAGACAGACAGGAAAAACTATTCATACCCCTCTATAGACAGACAGGAAAAACTATTCATACCCCTCTATAGACCGACAGGAAAAAGTATACACACCCCTCTAAAAAACACAGGAAAAAGTATTCATACCCCGCTAAAAACACAGGAAAAAGTATTCATACCCCTCAAACACAGGAAAAAGTATATATACCCTGCTACAGACACAGGAAAAAATATTCATACCCCTCTATATACAGTAGTGTGAAGACTCTTCCCTGTCTATAGAGGGGTATGAATACTTTTTCCTGTCTATAGAGGGGTATGAAGACTCTTTCCTGTCTATAGAGGGGTATGAATACTTTTTCCTGTCTATAGAGGGGTATGAAGACTTTTTCCTGTCTATATATGTTAAATCCTTGCACAATGTTTTACCAGTGTGTACTAAAGTAGATGAATTGTGCAAAATATTATGAATATATGTGTTAAGTAATTCTATAATATGTTTTATCTCATGACGCACAGATTGCAGGGTGCCTTGGCGCGGCTCTGTGGCGTTTGCCAACGCGTGCGGACAAAACCCATCCTGTTAGACGGTGTAATTGGTTGGCTGGTCGGTAAGGAGGCGTGGTTATCCCCCGGTTTGGTTTTTATCTCATGACAGCCTGAATGGGGAACAGTGGGGTTGATTTACTAAAACTGAAGAGTGCAAATTCTGTGCATGGGGAGCCAATCGGCTTCTCTCTTCAGCTTGTTCAGATAAAGCGAGATTCCACGCGCAATTTATTTATTCTTACAGTCACACTGCTGACTCTTGCCTGTGCTAGGCGCCTGCGGCGATCGCTCGGTCCTGGCCCCTCCATCCTGACTGCCCGTTTCCTACTGCGCATGCGTGACTCGCGCGGCGTTTTTTGAATGGGCGGTTTCCTCCTGGGATACACACAGTTCCCAGAAGACAGCGCGCCCCATTCACCAGAAGACAGGAGGACAGAGGAAGAAGACCACCACGGTGGAGGAAGTGGCAGAAGAGCTAGATCCGCACCCTATATATAGATAAGACAGATATGAAAGCACATAGGGCTAGGGATATGATGGGATATAATATATATAATCAGAGAATTCCAGTAGAGGAGCAATCATCATGGAGGACACATGTGTGGGGGGGATGCTGGTCACCAGAGACCACCTTCCACAGAAAGAATACACTAAGGTAAGGGGGGGTTCCTTTTATAGGGGGAAAGCCTTTTATATCAGTGCCCCCTTACATTATTGTATTTACTCCCCCTTACATCAGTGACCACCCCCCCCCCCTCAGACTGGCCTGGCGGCGCTGTCACCGACCTCTCAGGTGCACCTTGTAGGGCGAATTTAGTTGGCTCCAGCTTGGTGGCTCTGGTTTTCCTATAGTCTCCTCTACACAGTCCCCACTTCTTCCATGACCCCCATCCTGGTGACACGCCCACTCTTGACTTATCTCCAGACTCCCTCACAGATTGCAGACATATAAGACAAAAGATGGTCAGAGGCTGCGGGCATCGTACAAGAGCTGTCGGAGGCTGCGGGCATCGTACAAGAGCTGTCGGAGGCTGCGGGCATCGTACAAGAGATCTCAGAGGCTGCGGGCATGGTCCAGGAGAGGTCAGAGGCTGCGGGCATGGTCCAGGAGAGGTCAGAGGCTGCGGACATGGTCCAGGAGAGGTCGGAGGCTGCGGGCATGGTCCAGGAGAGGTCGGAGGCTGCGGGCATGGTCCAAGAGAGGTCAGAGGCTGCGGGCATCGTACAAGAGATCTCAGAGGCTACGGGCATGGTCCAGGAGAGGTCAGAGGCTGCGGGCATGGTCCAGGAGAGGTCGGAGGCTGCGGGCATGGTCCAGGAGAGGTCGGAGGCTGCGGGCATGGTCCAGGAGAGGTCAGAGGCTGCGGGCATCGTACAAGAGATCTCAGAGGCTACGGGCATGGTCCAGGAGAGGTCAGAGGCTGCGGGCATGGTCCAGGAGAGGTCGGAGGCTGCGGGCATGGTCCAGGAGAGGTCGGAGGCTGCGGGCATGGTCCAGGAGAGGTCGGAGGCTGCGGGCATGGTCCAGGAGAGTTCAGAGGCTGCGGGCATCGTACAAGAGATCTCAGAGGCTGCGGGCATGGTCCAGGAGAGGTCAGAGGCTGCGGGCATGGTCCAGGAGAGGTCAGAGGCTGCGGGCATGGTCCAGGAGAGGTCGGAGGCTGCGGGCATGGTCCAGGAGAGGTCAAAGGCTGCGGGCATGGTCCAGGAGAGGTCAGAGGCTGCGGGCATGGTCTAGGAGAGGTCGGAGGCTGCGGGCATGGTCCAGGAGATGTCGAAGGCTGCGGGCATGGTCCAGGAGATGGTGGAGGCTGCGGGCACGGTCCAGGAGATGTCGGAGGCTGCGGGCATGGTCCAGGAGAGGTCAGAGGCTGCTGCGGGCATGGTCCAGGAGATGGTGGAGGCTGCGGGCATGGTCCAGGAGATGTCATAGGCTGCGGGCACGGTCCAGGAGATGTCGTAGGCTGCGGGCACGGTCCAGGAGATGTCGGAGGCTGTGGGCATGGTCCAGGAGAGGTCGGAGGCTGCGGGCATGGTCCAGGAGAGGTCGGAGGCTGCGGGCATGGTCCAGGAGATGTCGTAGGCTGTGAGCACGGTCCAGGAGATGTCGTAGGCTGCGGGCACGGTCCAGGAGATGTCGTAGGCTGCGGGCACGGTCCAGGAGATGTCGGAGGCTGCGGGCATGGTCCAGGAGATGTCGGAGGCTGCGGGCATGGTCCAGAAGATGTCGGAGGCTGCGGGCATGGTCCAGGAGAGGTCAGAGGCTGCGGGCATGGTCCAGGAGAGGTCGGAGGCTGCGGGCATGGTCCAGGAGAGGTCAAAGGCTGCGGGCATGGTCCAGGAGAGGTCAGAGGCTGCGGGCATGGTCTAGGAGAGAGGTCGGAGGCTGCGGGCATGGTCCAGGAGATGTCGAAGGCTGCGGGCATGGTCCAGGAGATGGTGGAGGCTGCGGGCACGGTCCAGGAGATGTCGGAGGCTGCGGGCATGGTCCAGGAGAGGTCAGAGGCTGCGGGCATGGTCCAGGAGATGGTGGAGGCTGTGGGCATGGTCCAGGAGATGTCGTAGGCTGCGGGCACGGTCCAGGAGATGTCGTAGGCTGCGGGCACGGTCCAGGAGATGTCGGAGGCTGTGGGCATGGTCCAGGAGAGGTCGGAGGCTGCGGGCATGGTCCAGGAGAGGTCGGAGGCTGCGGGCATGGTCCAGGAGATGTCATAGGCTGTGAGCACGGTCCAGGAGATGTCGTAGGCTGCGGGCACGGTCCAGGAGATGTCGTAGGCTGCGGGCACGGTCCAGGAGATGTCAGAGGCTGCGGGCACGGTCCAGGAGATGTCGGAGGCTGCGGGCATGGTCCAGAAGATGTCGGAGGCTGCGGGCATGGTCCAGGAGTTTTCGGAGGCTGCGGGCATGGTCCAGAAGATGTCGGAGGCTGCGGGCATGGTCCAGGAGTTTTCGGAGGCTGCGGGCATGGTATAAGAGATCAATGCAGCCTCATCGTTCCCACCATTGCAGCCTCACCCTGCTTATCAATGTAGCCTCACTACACCGACTGTGCCCGTCCATGCAGGCAGCGTTTGGATTATGCACAGCGGGCATCTCACACTGTGTCACGGAGCTGAGTGTGTGAATCATACGGCCGCGCTGTGAGAAAAGTCCCGCCCCCCTCCTAGATCAGGTCGTGTGATAGACGCAGTGTTCTGTCTATCACACAAGCTGGTCTAGGAGGAGGGCGGGACTTTTAGCACAGGGTAGCCGAATGCTTACTGTATAAATGTGACTGGCAGGGAAGGGTTAACACTAGGGGGCGGACCTCAAGGGTGTCAAACTCATTTTCATGATGGGCCGCATCAGCATTATGATTGCCCTCAAAAGGGCCGGTTGTATCTGTAAGATTAGATGTCCTGCACATCCCCTCCCCTTACATTAGATGTCAAGAGCCCCCCCCCCCACCATCAGAAGTTGGTTCCCCTACCCTCCATTACATCACATTGCACCCCCCCCCCCCCTTTCCTTATGCTGCTGCTGGAAGAAGCTGGATGCATTGCTTGAAAGGAAAAAGTAAGGGTGTGGAGGACCAGAGGAGGGCTGGAGGTGCAAGGGCCACATGAAATGGCCTTGTGTTTGCCACCTATGGGTTAATGTGTTCCCTAGGGAGTGATTCTTACTGTAAGGGGAGGTGACCGATCAGTGTTCCTCTGTACAAGGACAAGACGTGGATCTCTGTGTTTACTCCCCATCATTACACACACACATCCACAGTCCTGCTCAGTTACTGGGCAATCGCGGGTGCCTGTCGGACATTTCGGCCGCTGGGCACGTGCATCTCGGGTTCCTAGTGACACGGTGTGTGCGCCCCCTGGTGGCTTTGGAAGGAGCGACATCATATGACGTCTGACCCAGAACGAGAGAATCTTCATCCTGCTGTCAAATGACGTCCGCCCAGAACGAGAGGATCTTCATCCTGCTGTCATATGACGTCCGCACAGAACGAGAGGGTCTTCGTCCTGCTGTCATATGACGTCCGCCCAGAACAAGAGGGTCTTCGTCCCGCTGTCATATGACGTCCGCCCAGAACGAGAGGGTCTTCGTCCTGCTGTCATATGACGTCCGCCCAGAACGAGAGGGTCTTCGTCCCGCTGTCATATGACGTCCGCCCAGAACGAGAGGGTCTTCGTCCTGCTGTCATATGACGTCCGCCCAGAACAAGAGGGTCTTCGTCCCGCTGTCATATGATGTCCGCCCAGAACAAGAGGGTCTTCGTCTCGCTGTCATATGAGTTCGTCCGCCCCGAGAACGAGAGGGTCTTCGTCCTCTGTCATATGACGTCCGCCCAGAAAGAAGGGTCTTCGTCCTGCTGTCATAATGACGTCCGCCAGAACGAGAGGGTCTTCGTCCTGCTGTCATATGACGTCCGCCCAGAACGAGAGGGTCTTCGTCCCGCTGTCATATGACGTCTGCCCAGAACGAGAGGGTCTTCGTCCTGCTGTCATATGATGTCCGCCCCAGAACGAGAGGGTCTTCGTACCCGCTGTCATATGACGTCCGCCCCCAGAACGAGAGGGTCTTCGACCGCTGTCATATGACGTCCGCCACCCACAACGAGAGGGTCTTCGTCCTGCTGTCTTATGACGTCCGCCCAGAACGAGAGGTCTTCGTCCTGCTGTCATATGACGTCCGCACAGAACGAGAGGGTCTTCGTCCTGCTGTCATATGACGTCCGCCCAGAACGAGAGGGTCTTCGTCCTGCTGTCATATGACGTCCGCCCAGAACGAGAGGGTCTTCGTCCTGCTGTCATATGACGTCCGCCCAGAACGAGAGGGTCTTCGTCCCGCTGTCATATGACGTCTGCCCAGAACGAGAGGGTCTTCGTCCTGCTGTCATATGATGTCCGCCCAGAACGAGAGGGTCTTCGTACCGCTGTCATATGACGTCCGCCCAGAACGAGAGGGTCTTCGTCCCGCTGTCATATGACGTCCGCCCAGAACGAGAGGGTCTTCGTCCCGCTGTCATATGACGTCCGCCCAGAACGAGAGGGTCTTCGTCCCGCTGTCATATGACGTCCGCCCAGAACGAGAGGGTCTTCGTCCTGCTGTCATATGACGTCCGCCCAGAACGAGAGGGTCTTCGTCCCGCTGTCATATGACATCCGCCCAGAACGAGAGGGTCTTCGTCCCGCTGTCATATGACGTCTGCCCAGAACGAGAGGGTCTTCGTCCTGCTGTCATATGACGTCCGCCCAGAACGAAAGGGTCTTCGTCCTGCTGTGATATGACGTCCGCCCAGAATGAAAGGGTCTTCGTCCTCCTGTCATATGATGTCCGCCCAGAACGAGAGGGTCTTCGTACCGCTGTCATATGACGTCTGCCCAGAACGAAAGGGTCTTCGTCCTGCTGTCATATGATGTCCGCCCAGAACGAGAGGGTCTTCGTCCCGCTGTCATATGACGTCCGCCCAGAACGAGAGGGTCATCGTCCCGCTGTCATATGACGTCCGCCCAGAACGAGAGGGTCTTCGTCCCGCTGTCATATGACGTCCGCCCCAGAAACGAAAGGTCTTTCGTCCCGCTGTCATATGACGTCCGCGCCCAGAACGAGAGGGTCTTCGTCCTGCTGTCATATGACGTCCACCTAGAACGAGAGGGTCTTCGTCCCGCTGTCATATGACGTCCGCCCAGAACGAGAGGGTCTTCGTCCCGCTGTCATATGACGTCCGCCCAGAACGAGAGGGTCTTCGTCCCGCTGTCATATGACGTCCGCCCAGAACGAGAGGGTCTTCGTCCCGCTGTCATATGACGTCCCGCCCAGAACGAGAGGGTCTTCGTCCTGCTGTCATATGATGTCCGCCCAGAACGAGAGGGTCTTCGTCCCGCTGTCATATGACATCCGCCCAGAACGAGGGGTCTTCGTCATGCTGTCTTATGACGTCCGCCCAGAACGAGAGGGTCTTCGTCCCGCTGTCATATGACGCCCGCCAGAACGAGAGGGTCTTCGTCCCCGCTGTCATATGACGTCCGCCCAGAACGAGAGGGTCTTTGTCCCGCTGTCATATGACGTCCGCCCAGAGAGAGGGTCTTCGTCCTGCTGTCATATGACGTCCGCCCAGAACGAGAGGGTCTTCGTCCCGCTGTCATATGACGTCCGCCCAGAACGAGAGGGTCCTTCGTCCCGCTGTCATATGACGTCCGCCCAGAACGAGAGGGTCTTCGTCCTGCTGTCATATGATGTCCACCCAGAATGAGAGGGTCTTTGTCCTGCTGTCATATGACGTCTGACCCAGAACGAGAGGGTCTTCGTCCTGCTGTCATATGACGTCTGACCCAGAACGAGAGGGTCTTCGTCCTGCTGTCATATGACGTCCGCCCAGAACGAGGGTCTTCGTCCCGCTGTCAAATGATATCCGCCCAGAACGAGAGGATCTTCATCCTGCTGTCATATGACGTCCGCCCAGAACGAAAGGGTCTTCGTCCTGCTGTCATATGATGTCCACCCAGAACGAGAGGGTCTTCGTCCTGCTGTCATAGGACGTCTGACCCAGAACGAGAGGGTCTTCGTCCTGCTGTCATATGACGTCCGCCCAACGAGAGGGTCTTCGTCCTGCTGTCATATGACGTCCGGCCAAGAACGAGAGGGTCTTCGTCCGCTGTCATATGACGTCTGCCCAGAACGAGAGGGTCTTCGTCCTGCTGTCATATGACGTCCCACCAGAAACGAAAGGGTCTTCGTCTGCTGTCATATGACGTCCAGCCCAGAACGAAAGGGTCTTCGTCCTGCTGTCATATGAGGTCCGCCCAGAACGAGAGGGTCTTCGTACCCGGTCATATGACGTCCGCCCAGAACGAGAGGGTCTTCGTCCCGCTGTCATATACGTCCGCCCAGACAGAGGGTCTTCGTCCCGCTGTCATATGACGTCCGCCCAGAACGAAGGGTCTTCGTCCCGCTGTCATATGACGTCCGCCCAGAACAAGAGGGTCGTCGTCCCGCTGTCATAATGACGTCCGCCCAGAACGAGAGGGTCTTCGTCCTGCTGTCATATGACATTCCGCCCAGAACGAGAGGTCTTCGTCCTGCTGTCATATGACGTCCGGCCAGAACGAGAGGGTCTTCGTCCCGCTGTCATATGACGTCTGCCCAGAACGAGAGGGTCTTTTCGTCCTGCTGTCATATACGTCCCCCAGAACGAAAGGGTCTTCGTCCTGCTGTCATATGACGTCCGCCCAGAACGAAAGGGTCTTCGTCCTGCTGTCATATGATGTCCGCCCCAGAACGAGAGGGTTCTTCGTACCGCTGTCATATGAACGTCCGCCCAGAACGAGAGGGTCTTCCCCGCTGTCATATGACGTCCGCCCAGAACGAGAGGGTCTTCGTCCCGCTGTCCATATGAACGTCCGCCCAGAACGAGAGGTCTTCGTCCCGCTGTCATATGACGTCCGCCCAAAACGAGAGGGTCTTCGTCCTGCTGTCATATGACGTCCACCTAGAACGAGAGGGTCTTCGTCCCGCTGTCATATGACGTCCGCCCAGCAACGAGAGGGTCCTCGTCCCGCTGTCATATGACGTCCGCCCAGAACGAGAGGGTCTTCGTCCCCTGTCATATGACGTCCGCCCAGAACGAGAGGGTCTTCGTCCTGCTGTCATATGACGTCCGCTCCAGAACGAACGAGAGGGTCTTCGTCCCGCTGTCAAATGACGTCCGCCCAGAACGAGAGGGTCTTCGTCCCGCTGTCAATATGACGTCCGCCCAGAACGAGAGGGTCTTCGTCCTGCTGTCATATGACGTCCGCCCAGAACGAGAGGGTCTTCGTCCCGCTGTCAAATGACGTCCGCCCAGAACGAGAGGGTCTTTCGTCCCGCTGTCATATGACGTCCGCCCAGAACGAGAGGGTCTTCGTCCTGCTGTCATATGACGTCCACCTAGAACGAGAGGGTCTTCGTCCCGCTGTCATATGACTCCGCCCCAGAACGAGAGGGTCTTCGTCCTGCTGTCATATGATGTCCGCCCAGAACGAGAGGGTCTTCGTCCCGCTGTCAATATGACATCCGCCCAGAACGAGGGTCTTCATCATGCGTCTTATGACGTCCGCCCCAGAACGAGAGGGTCTTCGTCATGCTGTCTTATGACATCCGCCCAGAACGAGAGGGTCTTCGTCCTGCTGTCATATGATGTCCGCCCAGAACGAGAGGGTCTTCGTCCCGCTGTCATATGACGTCCGCCCAGAACTAGAGGGTCTTCGTCATGCTGTCTTATGACGTCCGCCCAGAACGAGAGGGTCTTCGTCATGCTGTCTTATGACATCAGCCCAGAACGAGAGGGTCTTCGTCATGCTGTCTTATGACGTCCGCCCAGAACGAGAGGGTCTTCGTCCCGCTGTCATATGACGTCCGCCCAGAACGAGAGGGTCTTCGTCCTGCTGTCATATGACGTCCGCCCAGAACGAGAGGGTCTTCGTCCTGCTGTCATATGATGTCCGCCCAGAACGAGAGGGTCTTCGTCCCGCTTCATATGACATCCGCCCAGAACGAGAAGGGTCTTCGTCATGCTGTCTTATGACGTTCCCCCAGAACGAGAGGGTCTTCGTACCCGCTGTCATATGACGTCCGCCCAGAAGGAGAGGGTCTTCGTCCTGCTGTCATATGACGTCCGCCCAGAACGAGCGGGTCTTCGTCCTGCTGTCATCTGAGATTTCGTTCCTCTGTCTGACACGCGGCTCCCTCAGGAATGACAGCAAAATGCAATGTAGGCGTCTCGGCAGATTTCTTTCTCTGTTTTCTCACAACACATAACAAAGTTCTGCATTTTTCTGTGGCTGAAGAACAGCTGCAAAAAAAGGTCAGCAGTCCTAAAAAGCCATTGTGATGATCGGCACTCAATCAAGATGATCGTATGAACACTTGAAACGGCAGTGGTAAGAGAAGATGTTATGCAGGAACTACAACTAGGTGTAAAACATAAAAGTGAAATATTTAATAGTAACAATAAAAGTAACAAATCATTACTAGCTTGTAAACGCTTATTTTTTTCATTTTGTTGTTAGAAATAGGGGGCCAGCGTAAATGCCAGCGGGGCGTATCGTATTTACACTACGCCGCCGCAACTCTGGACGCAAGTGCCGTATTCTCAAAGCACTTGCGTCCAGAGTTACGGCGGCGTAGCGTAAATGGCCCGGCGTAAGCCCACACATTTCAAATGTGGATTAGGTGGGCGTGTTTTATGTAAACAATCGTGACCCCACGTTTTTGACTTTTTTTTTTTTTTAACTGCGCATGCGCCGTCCGTGGACTTCTCCCGGTGCGCATGCTCCAAATAACGCCGCAAATACATTGGTTTCGACGTAAACGTAACTTACGCAAAGCCCTATTCGCGAACGATTTACGTAAACGACGTAAAAATCCGACGCTGTCCCGACGTCCATACTTAACATTGCGTACGCTGGAGCTACGCAAAGTTACCCCTTATAAAGCAGGTGTAACTTTACGCTTACGCAAATGACGTAAATTACGATGACCATTCGTAAATCGGCTTTTCTACCTCATTTGCATATTTGATGCGGCTAATCGACATAAGCGCCACCTAGCGGCCAGCTTAAATATGCAACTTAGATACGACGGTGTAAGTGACTTACGCCAGTCGGATCTAAGAAAAATCAATGCGTAACTGATTCTAAGAATCAGGCGCATAGGTACGACGCCTTACACGCAGAGATACGACACCTTACACGCAGAGATACGACGCCTTACACGCAGAGATACGACGGAGTATCTGGATATATGCCATCGTATCTCCTTTCAGAATCTGGCCCATTGAGTGTATGTTTGGGAGGGAATAGAAGAAGTAATAGGTAAGTTAGGGCCCTTTCACACGGGGCGGATCGTAATGATTCGCCTCCGTGTGTCCGCTTTTGCTCAGCGGGGATCCTCCGTAAAATCCCCGCTGAGCCGTCGGCTGACAGGGCGGTCGCCGCCCACTGTTCAGGGACCGCCCTGTCTTTCCTCCGCTCTCCCCTATGGAGAATCGGATGAACACGGACCGTGATCCGATCCGCCAGATGGAAGAAAAATCGGATCTTTGCGGAGGCGGATGATTACGGGTGTCAGTGGATGGTCATCCGCTGACACCCGCAATCCCATAGGGACCAAGGTATGTCCCGTTTTCATCCGCAACGGTATGTGTGAAAGGGGCCTTGGAGTGTAGTAAATGATGTATTCATGGAGTCGTCACCCAGATACAACGGAGAATTAGGAAACTCCTCTCCTATG